>PEDP01001072.1:0-14263 GCA_002918395.1 Erysiphe pulchra | reverse complement strand
CGAGAGCACGATAATAAATGTCGTTCATCTAATAAACACGAAAGCTTACACGCAGTGAAAGTGACTAAAGGGCCATAACCTGTTGTGATAGAAGCATGTAGGTTTCATTGAGATTACTATCTAATTATACGTACATGTTATCACGTGACTATATGTCATGTGATATATAGTATATAGTATTACAAGAATCAATACCTCCCATGTTACTGGCTCCTATTTGGGCTATTTTCTAAAAAAGTGACGCACCGTAGAGAAGATTTTATTTATTTTCCTTACTTTTTTTACGCGATTTTCCAACTATCTATCAATTGTGAAATTCTAAATCCATGAAGCACGAACACTTTTATTTATCGAGGTTAATCGATCATCGGATAAAAATGTTAACTCTAGATCGCAAAGGTCTATAAAGTATTATACAATACCAACTCTCATAGTATGGCTTATCGAAAGTATCGCTTCGATACTAGAGCCAGTTGCTAGATTGTAAAGTATACTGAAAATGGCACGATTGCTAGATACTTGACTTAGATTCAAGAGGATTGGCGCTTTGTCTAACTATTTTTCAAGACGTGGCGAATATCCTGCTAGGCATATCGATTTGCTCCACGACGATCAAGATCAAAGACGTTTATGGATTATGGGAGCTAGCGTAGTACCTCTTAACTCGCATGCTATTATTTCAAAGCTTGATATGAAATCATGAACTCCAACAGCCTTTATAGCCTCTACAATCATTTCCAACCCTTAAACCTCTCTCACCCCTTTATCTCAACTGAAGGTCTTTCAAAATCGAATTTTGTTCGAAATCGGACGGCCTTTTACCGGGGAAGCTCGCCAACTACAGTATCTGGGAAAATTACTTTGATACCCCTATTTTCTGAGGTACGAACACTTCGAGCAGCTAATGGAGCCTTTGTAAACGATATCAAGCTAAAAAATTTTGGGGTCCATCATTAGGAAATGCTCAGTCCAGAGTACGCACAGCAAATTTTTGACTCAAAAGGAAACAGAAAAGTAGGCTCTACACGATAAGTACACTGGAGGGTATGAAAAATAAGGGGCAAATCTCTGGCAATGATGTGGCAGCTGCGAGTAGAATGTTCATAGTACCCGCACATGTCAAGATGCTATTGTTGTTTCAGAGTCATCAGATTTCACTACGATGTTGGTTGCCAGTAGCAACTACTGTGATGTCATGCGAAGCTCAACTTGTTCAGGATAAACTGTCCCTTTGGATATAGAAATCAAAAAAAGAAAAAATATTGACCGCGGAGGCATACTTTGACAAGCCCATTATTGATGGGTCAAACTAGCCATATTATTTTCTGATTGGCTATAAATATCTTAGCTTACCCGGCGTTGCCTAGGACAACAAACATCTTACTTTGAAATGGCCGTCAGCTGTTTCGGAGCACCATCATTTTTAATAAGGAGTGCTTTAGTCCAGGGTCTAGCCCTGTTCTCGTACAGGTCCACCCATGTTGGCTAATAGTATTAGCGTAATACGCCACCTACCAGATTTTTTAAGCAGTTTTAATGATTCAGACGCGATATAGACGCTCATCAGTGTCTGAGTAAACAAATCAGTTTAAATAAAACGTCTTCATACATATTATTATCCAACATATCTTCCAAATGAAGTAGTACAATACTTACAGCAGATTTTAATAAATTCGTCTCGACTTTTTTATTTTCACAACTATATAAAATAATTCTTCATACGCATCAATCTTGCTTTCCAAATGGTCTCCACCTGCTACTCGGTTTCTAAGTTTGCACTCAACGTGGACAAAGAGAATTATGAATCTAATGAAAAATTCTCAACCAGTAAATAAATAGTATTAGTCTCTCATTCAATCTAGATTAAGGAAATTCTCTGACTTTGAAAGTTTTAGCGACAGTGACAGCAATAACGGCGGTGAAAATGACAGCTAAATTTTATGTAAAGAAGACATTGAACGAACCAATACAGCGAATCTTCTTTCATCGCCCCTAGCTTCATACTCGACCTACGAATCCCTTCAAGAGGCAATTCGAACATCGACAAAAGAACAGGGTTACAATCTTATTGTCAGTCGATCTTATAAACACAATTCAAAAATTTTTCGTCGATGTCTAGAATGTTGTAGAGCTGGAAAAAGTCAAAACAATCGCAAACTTACGGAAGATGACCGAGAGAGGAAAACTTCGACACACAAAATCGGCTGCCCATTGGACTCTATGCTATTGCAGACAATCGAAGAAATCCCGAAGGATCATGGTCGATAACGTAAAATACCACAGATAATAGCGAAATTCACAATCATGGACCAGCGTTTGGAATTGCTAACCATCGACGATATGACCGTAACAACAAACTTTTCTCTGAAATACAGAGACATATTCAAACTGGAATCACTACAGCACAATTGATGATAATTCTCTAAAAAAGCTTTCCGGGCTTTATCCAGACAAGCCAAGATATTCGGAATATAAAATATAGATTTCGAAAAGAGACTCTAAATTCAATGAGTCCAACAGAAACTTTGCTTTTTCGCTTGCAAAATAATTCATTTTTCTTTCGATATACCGTAGATGAAGGTAATTACCTATATTAATTATTCTTGACTCACACGAAATCAATTTTGCTGTTTAAAGATTTTCATGAGATTGTTTTGTTGGACTGTACAAATAAGACGAAAAGTGCAAGAAAATACAGAGTATGGAAATTTTTTTGGGGAATAAATATAGAGAGACTGTTGAGTCTCTTCAATGAAGGGTTTCATAACAGGTTGCCAATCATTAAAGACCATGTCCGAAGATGGTTGGAAGTATTTGAGGACAACATGGTTTTAGGACTACACTAGTAAAATTGCAACTTTTGAAATGAATCATATCTCTCACTTTGGAGTGATGTCCACTTCTCGTGTAGAAGGAAACCACTCAAAGTTAAAGAATTAGCTACAGAATTCAAGATCTGACATATATGGTTTTGTTGGAAAGCTAGTACCATGGTGGGATGGCATTTATTTGTCAATAAAGCAGTATCTAGAAGATGAAAAACAGCGAACGCTTTTCCTATATCAAACACCTTTGTTTGAACAAGTTAACCGAAAAATTTTTCGATATCCACTAAAACAATCTACTTGAAAAACCATTAAAACAGGACAGGGTTGATGTAAAAAATATTAATAATTTCAAAGAGGAAGGGAAAGAAGTCCAGATTCAACCATGTAGTGATACATACGAAACAACTTTGGGCCTGCCATGTTTCCATAAGCTCTGGGACCTACTTCATCGCGGAGGTACACTAACAGTACATGACTTTCCCCAATATTGGCACATTCCACACGAAGCTGTAGATGTGGCAAATCGAGCTCTACCTATCTTAGAACCTCTTACCACTTCCCTCCGAAAAAATAGAGGAACAGGTAGATATGGAAGCCGTCGGAGAATTCTTCATTCCGAAAGGGTTTTGAAAAACCATCGGATTAGAATAACCGATAAGAAAGCTTTATCCAGAGAGAATGGCACATCTATGGATATTCCAAGTCAATTAGCAGCGACAAGTAGCGGGTCAATATTCAATTTGCTCCAGCAGTTGCAACGACATAGTTTGACCCTTCGGTGTAAGTGAGCATCTTGTTTTAAAGAAGAGAAAGGGGGGTCTGTTGCCAACAGATTGTGATATCAAAAAGTAACAAGCAAACCAACAGACGATGAGATATTCGATGAGGTGGAGAGCGGTTTCTCTTTGTACATCCTTTAAGAAATTAAATATACGATTCAATAATGATAGCTCGATTCAATACACTCACTCACTACTGGAATTGTGAGAATGCATAGCGATTCGGCAAATTATGGTGTGGGCGCATGGCACTATTATTATTATCGGCTGGCATAGATAGCATATAGCATGCTAACACTAAAAATAGAACTATACCCCGGATCAGTGCACGATGGTGCTCCGGAACAACTCCGCTTTTTATCTTCCCTTTTTATTTTATTTTTTTAAAAAATTATAAGATTGGAGATGTTATAAGTGATAATCAGATGATCGTGATATAAATTCTAAGAGTAAGTTCTATCTGTATTCTATGCTACCCTGGCTCTCCGTGATATGCAGGACAATGCTCCTCCTCACTCGGCAGCACAGACAATGGAAGAGAGAGGGGAGAGACGGCCATTACGCCCTTTTTCTTTCTTGGCCCTCCCAACTCCCCCAGACCGTAACCCGAAACAGGCTGTTTGGGATAGTATGAAAGACTACATTTAGTTTAACAATCCAAGTCTGGGCGGCGGCGGTGGCAGAAAAAAACGATGTCAAGTTAAACTTCGAGTAGTTGTGAAGGAAGCGTGGGACTCTGAATACGTTGTCAAACTCATTGAGACCATGCCGGCTAGATGTCATAGCTGCTGATGGGGGGTCCGACAATGAAGTTATTATCTGCTGTAAATCTCTTATGATCGCATAAATACTTATGCAGTAAAGCATATATATATATAAATTAGGTTTAGTCTGGTGTGTCTTTCTCGCTTATACCCCTACTAGGTAGGGGCTCTCCACCTACATTTTCTACCGTGTATTGAAATATCAATCAATCAATCAATTACTCAGAACCGAAACTGACCATTTTTAAATCTTCCTTCCCTTTTCCCTTTTCTTTATTTTTTTTTTTAAAAAAAAAAACAGAGAGAGAGATCTATAATTTAATCCAAAGCTTGATTTTGTAGGGGTTAGTGAGTTCCTTGTCACATGATATAAGCAAAAGATTTTAAAAAAAAAAATCAAAAAAAAATCAATTACATCATCTTGATTTAATTAACATTTCCTCTTTTATTTTTTTTTTGAGTATATAGAAAAGAAAAATAAATGATGTTATATGTTTCTAATTATTTTATTTACTTACACTACACTACCATCCGTAGCAGGCAGCAGGATCTTTGTAATTTTTTTTTTTATTTTGTTTTGTTTTGTTTGGTTGAGGTTTTTTTTTATTGTATTGTAGATATCTTTATTGCTGCTGCTGCTGCTGCTGCTGCTGCTGCTTAATACCTACCTACCTACCTTCCTTCCTTCTTTCCATATAGTTAGATCCTTAGGTGTAAGTCACACACACATATACACTCACAAACAAATTGTCGGTCCGTTATTCCGATTTTCCTATTTGTTATTATCACGTGTAATTTTTTAATTTTTTTTTGAGGAGGGGAAAAATTGGGATTGAAACATAGAAAATTCCCCTTTTCTTATGTTCTCCCCTTCTCCCCTCCCCTTCTCTCGTACCCTGCCATGTCCCCCATGTCGTATCCCCCCTGTCAATCTGTAGCAAGCACAAGCTTTCCGACCGCTCTAAACTCAAAACTCAACAGTGACGATTTTATAAAAACTCGGCTCAGAAATATCAGGTATTTTCGATCAACTAACTGTAAACGAAAGAATAGCTTGTTTTTTTTTTTGCGACTTAGATCTAACTTTAGGCCCTAGTTGTGCACTTAAAGCTTGAAAATTGCTATTGCATTAAAATTAATTTATTCAAAGGCTTGTTAAAACTATGAAGACTCGTATTTAAGTCTAAAACAACTAATTCTGGATTATAATGTAAGAGAAGACACAACAGTCAAACGTTGTTGCTTTTGTAACTCTGACTCACCAGCAGTATATTAACTTGTCTCTTCCGCAGTCTCGGATTTAGTCAATTTGATTATCTGAGGATTACTATAGGACAAGAATTCGTTTCAATTATTTGCATCACGACTCGATAATCTGTGCCCTGGAGTAAAAGAAACTTGATTTATTAAACAACTCACTTATGGCCTATTGATGTTTTGTATGCTTTACTTCTACTCTGTCACAGCAGGTAGAAAAGGCAGTTTTACATCATTTCTATCTATAAAAAGTCGTAATACGTATGCTTAGCCTATCTTATGAAGATATTTCTTTTTATACATCTCAAGACTTGTCCAATACCTACATTTAGATGACCAGGTTGGCTCTCGCATTCTCGACGGAGATGGTCGTAATCATTAGGTTTTACACGTGTTAATTCAAACACCTCAGTACGATCGACTCCTTTCAAGACCTCTAGACGCTTGTTATCTTGTGAGTGAATCATATTCCAGAAAGCTTTCACAGTGACTCCAGCCCTCACAAGCTTCTTCAGATGATCTCTAGAAAATTTTGGTTTGTGCTATAATTGCCATATTTAAATAGAGTTTACAGCGGATCCTGTGTGAGATGAAATTTGACCCGACCTTAATATTTTTCGCAATTTTCTTCGCTTCGAATCTTGTACGGTAGTCACAGTTTTAGCTGTACCTGGTGATCTTCTTTCGTTTAGTTATAGATGATACTTCTTCAGATTGAATGGATATGTAAATGCTGTAAAACATATGTAACGCCTTCTACACTCAAGCTTCAATTGAAGAATGAAATTCACAAATATTTATAGCTATACGAGAGAGCTAGTGAAGCGTGCGTTATGCTTAGTTTTTGAAACATAAATTCCCTTTTCATCTGTTTCAATATGATCTTTTCTTCTTTCAACCGTTCATTTTCTTCAGATATTGATGATCTTTGTAAATAGTAGCATATCTCAAACTTTTCTCGGGCTGACGTCCAAAACATTTTGAGAGATCACTATCCGATCTTGCAACCCGGGCTAGACAGGCTGTCTTAACCTAAGCATCAAATCCAAAAACTGCAGTACGACTTCCCATGCAGAATTTGATGCAGCTTTGGAATTGTAGTAGTTCTTCTGCTTCAGCAATCAGCATGTAAGATCCTAGAATATTTAGACCAATAGGGCAGTCAGCAGGCGCCTTAAATGGAGATAACAAATTCGGAGTGCGAGGATGAGGCTGGTAAGCCGAACCAAGCAATACTCATGGAGAGGTTCCCGCCTTAAAAAAATACATCTATAGCCTAAGGTGATCAATCAAATAGGAGGCCAAGGGAATGCAACACTTTTTGGAGTTCGACCTGATTGTGAGGCTTATTCGTGACCTTGGAAGAATACTCATTAGTAAGGGGTTGGATGTGATTTTCACAGCTGTACTAATGGCTGATCGACTACGAGAGATAATAATAACCATAGAGACAGTCGGTGCAGCTGCAGAAGCGATTTGAACAATACTTTTGTGGGAGTTGGATGATGATGTGCGTGGAGAATTGGATCTTGGCGGCAGGCATGCATGTGTGGATAGACCCTTGTCCCAAATCGATCGTTAGTGACTCTCGCTAAAAGGTTCCACCGAAATGTGCGTGTCGACAGGGACTCGTTAAGCAAAACTAAAAACTTCAATATCAACGGTTGATCTTCAAGAGCCAGACGTCGCGCGAGTGTTTCATCAAGATAAACTTATGGAGTCGGTCATCCGATTACCGTCGAGTGGGAATATTTATATGACAATCGGGTATGAGTCCTAACAGTGGGAATCATGGGCTCTCTCACTCATCTAATCCACATAGGATATTCGTCTTAAAGTATGATTGTAGAATGACACTAGCATGGATTAAAGTGGGAGTTTCTGTATCGCTTTGACTGACTCCATTTAGACCTAGTCATTAGGGCTCTGGTGTCTCGGTCCAGTTCTAAGCGACTTGACCGAATTGGAGTTTCGCAAACTGAAGATCAGAGAAAGGCAAATTGTCAAGCTTGCTTGAAAAGAAGTGCAATGGTGAAGTTGTGGACCAGGAACAAATCTAAACCAAAGCTGAAGATACAGACTCCTCTCCCTGTAGAAGCCTAACTGGTGGGTGCTTATCAGAACAGTTTTTAAATAGACGTACTTTTTGAGGCAATTAAATGGTGTTCCTATTAGTAAGGATAAGGGAAGAAAGAGAATACTTAACTTCCTACTGAGGGAAAATCACGCTTTATTAATATGGCCTCCAAGATAATCCCCCCACAAATTAACATACACAACCTTCTTACTATTAGCAACCTAGAATTTAGCTAGAGTGAACTTGAATTTTTGCCGTTGCTAAAACACGTCCGTTGTGTGGTCAAAGAAGTTAAATACAATGTCTAAAATTTTTCTACCTGTTCATGGGTGTCTCCCCTCAAATTCCAATACTCAATACACTAAATTCCATTGTCCAAGTCACGAATTAAATACAACATTTTCTTTTTTTTTTTTCCTCAATTGAGCTTAAAAGTTAAACAAGGCTAAAGTCTCAAATAATGCGCCTCATATGTAGCACGCATCAGAATCATTTCTCTGATGCTGTTGATGTAAAATATGACTTTAAGTTATATGGTACAAAGATGGATATCACACTTAAATAAGGAAAATACCCCAGGTTTATTTTCCCTTTAATCTCCCAGCCGCTAACTCCGTCATCACCAGTAACAAGTAAACCAAAACAAATTTTGCCAATTTTATAACCCATTAAGATTGGCTCCGGAGCTATTTCAGCCGTAAATGTGTAAATTTTTCTACTGCTTAACAAGCACTGGAATATTTCCCGTCGTAGGCGTTTTAGAAGGTGTAGCGGTAATCAGACTTGTCGAATTCGACACAAGACCTATTTTCTCGCGCTCAATTTTTTCCTGCTCCATACGAGCACGATCTGCTTTCGTAACACGAGGTTTACGAGTACCTATTCCTCCACGAGAGCCTGGACCAGAAGATGGAAGATTGTTACGGCCAGATGTATTTACGCTTGATGCACTACCTCTTGTGGCAGAGCCACGAGTGGCACCGCCACGACTACCGCGTCCGCGTCCACGTTTTGCTGTTCCATCGGCCCTGAATTGAATTAGCAATAGATAAGAGTGTCAAATGTGTATGTGGAAATTTACTTTGTATCTATACTAGCCTTTTCTCCTTCAGGAACAAGAGGGCCAGAATACACGAAGAAGCCATCGTTAGTCGCGGCAGCTTGTTCTTCCCAAAGTAGCTCAGTATCATCAACAAACCCATCGTCTTTATCATATTCATCTTCTCTCATTTTTCTTTTCTTGGGTACTTTTTTTACATTATCTACACCTGCTCGCCCATCACTCATGCCACCCATCTCGACATTGCTTCCTTCTCCTTCCGAATCAAGTGACATTTCATCGCCGCTATCTTTGTTAGACCCATTCCGTTCCAATGCAGCACCTGCAGCAGCAACTCGCGCTAGTCGATCACGTTGTGCAGCAAGTCGTGGATGTATGGCATCCCAGCCATATTGTTGCTCGGCGAGGCGAGTAAAATTTACATATTTGTTAACTTCTCCATTCAGAGGGATTTCCAAAATGACTGTAGGGGCTCGATAATCATTAATATTACTCGACTCGTTTCCCATCCCTGGGAGAGGTGGGGGTGCTGGAATAATTGCATTGTTTACTTCTTTCATTTCTTTAGATTTTAAAAGTTTAGGAGAAGTTGAGGATCCTTTTGTATGAGTATTATTTTTTTTAGACTGAGATGACGAAACCACAGCTTCGGATTTTTTCAAAATATTTGAAGATGATAGTGGCTTAGATGATTCAAGTACTTTGGTTGACGGATCTCTACCCTTGGAATTCGAGGAGATAGATGCTGGCTGACTATCACCAGGTACTAATTTAGATAGAGGTTTACTGAAAAATGATTGCGACACCGGTGGTGTTGAAGATTGAAGTTGGTGTTGAGGATCTACCAGGCTAGAAATAGATGGCGTAGTACTAGCGTTACTAATCTTATTCGATTTGTTATGAAAAATATGTGTGTTGTTGGATGAGCTATGGCTGACAACGGTTTCACGAACGGGATCATAATTTGAAGAACGAATTGGATCGTATTTCTGTCCACTTTTCCCGACTGTTTGCGCCTGTGGTTGAGCCTGCGAATGTTGTAGAGCAGCATTGTTGAAAAATGATTGAGCTGGATATTGAGATTCCTCGCCATTCTTTAAATGATTAGAAACATTCGTTAATGCATTAGGATCAGACTTTGTCTTTGAAGATGGGAGTTGTAATTTGATCATCAAATTCGCATTGGAATCGTCATTGTTTTCACTAACTTTTGCAGGAGTGATATTTTTTTTTTCGTCGTTGAGCAGGAGGTGCATTTGGATCCTTCGGTTTGCGTACCCGCTTGGGCTTAGGGACTTCTGAACCATCTGTTGTTGTAGTTATTGCAGTTGCAGCAGAACCCAGTAAGGAATGAGCTTTTGAGGCTTTCGGCTGCGAAGGTGCACTAGGATCCTTTAATTTTTTTCTGGGTTTTCGTGCTGGCAACTTTTCAGACGATGCATCAAGTTTTGTGGCACTTGATACAGAATTTGTCACACTAGATGAGGAGGTTGGAGGAGCATGTGATGGTAAGAGTTTATTTACAATCCGTCTAGATGGTGAGACTGCCTCTGGGCTTGACCGTGGCGGAGATGAGAGCCTTCGGAGCTTAGTTGAGCAGGCGATCGTGGCAATCCAAACTCTACGGATTTGCGAGGAGTGTAAGAGACCGGTTGTTCCACCATATTAAAAAGGATGGAGCGGAAAGTAAGTAATTTAATTATTTTTCTGTAAAATAGAAATTATCGTAAAATAAATCTGTGAATGAGTAGTAATTAATTATTCGCACCAGAGGGCAAGTTGATGAAAGAATTGTGGAAGTGTCGAAGGGGGAGGGGGACAGAATTAGTTCAAGAAAGCGGGGGGTGGAGTTGTGAATAGCCTCAAATTCGGCGTACAGATTTTAGAGAATAACAGAAATTGAGGTTGTTGACAGAGCGAATTTAGTCGAGGCTGCCGACTTGCAGTGTTGGGGGGCAAATACTGACAAAATCAAGCGAATGGTACTTTAGGCCAAGACATAAGAATGAATAAATGCGGCATGCGAATTGAATTGGGTGGGAAAATAAAAAAGGACAGATATGTGCCGCCGTTGGGAATGTGAGAAAGAAGAATGAGAAACGAACGAAGGAAAAGAGAATTGAAATGGGGGGGTTGGGTTGAATTTGAATTAGATTGGGATTAGATTGAATTGGGGTTGGGTTGGGGAGGAGGAAGAGGAGGAGGAGGAGGAGAAGGAGGAGGAGGGAGGGTTGTTAGCAGGCACGCAAGTAAGCAAGCAAGCAGTCAGTCAATCAGTCAGTCAGTCAGTCAGTCAGTCAGTCAGTCAGTCAGTTAGTTAGTTACAGAGTAGAGAGATGAGCGGCCAGCCAAAGCTAGCTAGCTACCGACAGCCGGGCATTAGAGGCTAAGCAAGCAAACAACATGAATTGGCCAACAGCTGTCTATTTACTAGTTACCACCACCACCACCACCCAAATATCGGACAGCAGCAGCAGCAGTAGAAGTTACAGACAGAGCAAGCAAAAGTAGTCGCCTTTGTGAGGAAATGCGAACAAACTCGCAAGCCAGCCAGCCAGCCAGCCTTAGTCATCGTAAAAACAACACACAAATCGGGGAATGCATGCAAGACAGACTCTGTGTGAAGAAGTTATTAGAAGTTTGCTCACTCGATGCAAGCATACTTGGTCCGTCCGTCCATTAGGTAATCAATCCATCCATCCATCTCTCTCTTCTCAACACACGCACGTATCTAGAAGCCAGAATCTCTATCTAGATTTGATTTGGATCCACGCAGCCAGCATCAATTCAAATTCTGTCCAGATCGAATTCTTGATCGTAAAGTGAATATAGCCTATAGTCTTGCATGAGTCATTGGTCAGTACCGACGGTCCGTTGAGTTTACAGCGCAGAGTTAGTTTGCCGAGATGACTAAGCCAAATCTCTATGGAAATCAGACGGCCAAGAACGATGCTAAAGTTGGTTACGTAACGCGTCGATTTCAGTTCGCAACGATAAATAAAAATAAAATCTGATATTTACACGCCCAGAATTGATGCATACGCATTTTTAATGAAAAACCCCAAAACCCCACCAAAAAAACCTGTGACTATTTATCAAGAGTCACTCCAAGAGTACAGAGAGGGAGGCAGAACATCGATAACTATCTTTCTTTCATTTTGGGCTGGCTGATCGAAAGCGAAAAAGCTCACCTCATCCAGTCGAGAATCTCAGCCAAAAAAATTAAAAATCTATTGTTGCTAATTAAGTTAAGGCCATTAACGCAATCCAAGGTGATAACCCGTAAATAATTAACTTTAGGAAAGTAAAACCTCACGATCATCACAAGGGGTAGATGAGAATTAAGCGAGAGCCGCGCTATTTTGGCGTTTCTCCTTGGGCTATCAAATACAATTTATCCTTCCCTTTCATCTGCGGAAAAAGAAAATTACATCTGAGAATCAAGCACACAGAATTTGTATGTAAATAGAGAGCAGCTGCATGCGATCGATTGTGTTCTGGGTGTTTTTAATTTTCAATGGTCGTTAGGGAGATGCAGGTGGGTGTACTTATTAGATACGAGGTGTTTTCATAAAATGGGTGAGCATGCTATCTAGACGAACGCATGCGTCGCTCACTTATGTGTCTGAAGCCAAGCTATTAATGCTGATTAGCTCACGTGGCAAACCAGCATAAATTATTCTGTCCAGACCCACACAATTCTGATTTACGTCTCGGTTTGCACAACTTTTCTCGACTTTCTTACTTTACGATCGCTCGATACGGCGAGTTGACTTGTTGACCGATTATTTAGGATTTCGGCGACAATTTGGTGCCTTTCTGTTGTGTCGTTTTTACACGTTCAAGAATGACTTTCAATACGTGGTCCAATTAAACTCTTTTGTAAGTAATTCCCCAGCATTACTATAGTCAAAGCCCAATTACTCGGCTTATCCAGCTTTACCTCAGTGTAGTTCGTCTAGACTGCGATACTAGTCGTTTCACGATAATCAATTGAATAATACTGTGAAAAACAATCATAGTATTGTGAAATATTGTGGAAGTAGTGAAAATACAGCTAAAGTGATTAACGATAGATGATAGTGTTTCTGGTGTTGGCTTTGTCCCGATTACGTGAATAATGCAACGGCCCGACGTGCATATCAGGATGAAGTATAAGCTATTCCTAAAAGAGTTTAAGTGATTACATAAACATAATTATCTTAGTAATTTCCATGGTTGGTGTCATTTTCGTTGTCTCTGGGCTTTCGCTTTTGTCAATCGGTACGATCCATATCAATGAGATGAATGGGCTCGCTCAAATGACCCCCCCAAAATTGAGTTTCACTGACGAAAAATTCGGACTTTGTTTTTTTTTTTTCAAAAGTTTGGCTATCCACTATCGATGAGCTATTTACGTTTTGACCTCTGATCTTGTACCATCCGTGCTGAAAAAGATGAAGGAATCCTCTCCAAATCATTCGAATTTATCCTGCTGCTTGGAGCTCACAATTCATAAAAGAGCGAAGTAGCTTAGGGTTAAAAATTCTTGGAGTAGGGCACCAAGATCTTGCAATGTATCAAACACATCATTCATCAACAACTTGTTCTTGTAATTATTTCCTTTTGAGCTCTTTTCTAATATGCGAGCATCCTCATCTTACTATACACATATCTCAAATATGAGAAGGTTTCAAGCGAGGTTCGCTGCTAGAGAGATACAGCATCTTAAGTGGTGGATCACCTTGTGCTCCATTTAAAATTCAACCAAAAAAGGAACTGATATTCTTTAAGGCACGTGATGACTTGAAGAAGACTCAGACGTCGCAGGAACTGTAGGAAATAAAGATATTGGAGCCGAATTTTCAGATAAAGAGAATATCGATGAGGTAGGTATGGTGTGTGTAGTATATTAAAATTTTATTTAATGGATTAATTGTGAGACGCTGAAATTAGTGTTGCTAAGAAGCCAAAGGGGGTCGACCACTCAACACTTGTACGTGGTGTTCCCTACGAACCACCAGCTCTCTATTGAGTCTGCAGAGCTGATATTGAGTCACAAACCTTATCACCTCCTCCTCTCAAAGGTACGCTACCATTAACCAAAGACAAAATGATGACGACAATGACGTTAAGTAAGAGGAGGGAAAATGTGTTACAAAACGCTACAACGGCGGTAAGAGAGACCCTCGTTACAATTCAATATGTGCTGCCCACCGGAGCGACGAATAAAAAGTCCACTAAAGCTAAGTCCGAGACCGTTCTGTCCTCTACACCGGCAGATTTCAAGTCATCAACAGATCAGATTTGTCCTCACTAATCTTATAAACCGCTACACTAGCCAGAAAGGCTCTCCAACATACATGAGTTACTCGATCACCCCAGGTCCGTTACAATTCTTGAGAGTTAGGCTAGGATATTCTACAGCAATCTCTCTTTTTCAAGACTTTTCTGATACCCTATCACGACTTTCGATTTGTCCCGAGGCATGAATCAAGGGAGGAGTTAGGGAGAGGCTA
>PEDP01001071.1:0-14264 GCA_002918395.1 Erysiphe pulchra | reverse complement strand
TATTGAATAGGAGGTTATAAAATCAGGAGGTGTCGTGCAGTATTTGCTTGCATGTTGTACCCCTGGTATTACTAGCCCCGTCCTTGTAAATTTACATCTCGGCTTGTCTCGAGATTCGTCTAGGATTAGGCTGCTAAATAAAAGAAAATAAAAAGCTAAATTATGAAAAGTCACGTGAGTGTTAGGCCTTAGCCTAATTTACGCCGCCGCCTGTGACAGGTAACTCAATTCAAACTATACAGATTCTCAGAGTGATTCTCAGAGACAACAAATTATTTTAGAAACCCATCGTCAGTGAGCTCAATAAGGATGTACGTGAGGAGATTACCAAGTCGGTATAAATCAACAAAAGACTCGCTACATTTATATGGGAAGCTTTCTCGAGCTATAAAAAGGGTATAAAAGTATTATTTTGTACCCTGCCTGCAATTCTATTTAAAGACAAGGATTAAAAACACTACACAGGGTAAAGCGGATTTTTACAGGGCACTATTCGCGCTAAATTGAGTGCACAATTAGTTCAATTCTTTCGTTTTTCGCACTATGCAAATTTCAGCGTATTACCCCCTGTAGTCTATAATTAGCCTAAAGAGATCTTATTATTACTTCAGAAAATAAATCACAAGTCGTCACGGAATCCAAACCCTTCACTTACTGGATTAGCTTTCTATCACACCCAAAAATGATGAGATCTACCTTAGAATTTTCCATCGATCAGTGGTCATACAAATAGAGCTAGCTTTTCAACGTAATCTTGCTCCCTCTGCCTCAAAATGAGGAATTCTTTAATTAATACTCGCTGTTGGGAAGTCTCTAAATTTCAGTTCACTGGTCTAATCAGTTAATAGGTCACAATATTATGATTTTTTATAAAAAACGGGAAAAACTTCAATCATAGAGTCATTGAATTCACTCAATTAACTTGTCAGCTTCGTCATGCGCCATGGAAACTAAACTTCCAAGACGATATCAAAAAAACAAAATCGGTCATTCATTACTTTACATCATAAATTTTCTACTTGAATTGGTCTTCAGTGACGCCCTTCCCCATAGCAATAGTACTTGAAGTACCACCCTGGACCATCTTCAATAATTCGTCAATATAGTTGGCCCCACTCCATTTTTGGTGCTTAACAACATCGATTCCGCTTTCCATCTCTGGCTCTTGTATAAGTTCTCCATATGCACGCATTCCCTGCTCACGGTAGGCTCTAGCAAACTGATCGCTTATCAGCGCTGTGCTATGTAGACCTGCCAAAGTTATAAACTGCCAGCAATATCCTAGTTTACTGAGACGCTGAATATATGTCTCTTGTTCTTCACGTTTCATGGCAGTTTTCCAATTGAACGAAGGTGAAAGATTGTATGCTAACCTATGCAATTCGTAAGATCGAGGAATCTTTAACCACTGGAATCATAGGACTTACTTTTTTTCAGGAAAAACGGCATGCACACCATTCGCAAACTCCTTTGCTTGGGCAAAGTCTGGCAGTTTACTCTCCATCCATATTGCATCAGCATAGGGAGCATAAGCTAGTGCTCTGTTAATTGCACATTCACATCCACCCTGTAGTCTGTAGTAGCCTTCTCTGGTTCTAGGGCTTTCCCAGTCCCAGTATATATCCACACCAGTAATACTTTTGGCAATTGCTCTTGCCTCTGCATTACTTTTACCTTTCACATTCTCTAAGAAGTATGCAGTGAGCTCCTTCTCTTTGACATCAATGCTGGCGCAAATGACCTCAACTACAGCTTCACTAAAAGTTTTAAGTCCTGCCTGGGATATCCAACTATCTTCTATGGCTTGTAGTTTGACACCGCTCTTACCAGCACGCTCAGCAGCGAGCATCAAGTCATTAAGAGGCTGTATTTTTGAGTTGGTTGAGCCTAGAATATAGGCATGATCACGGGGATCTATCGTGGAGGTAATGAGGGTGGCAGCTTCAGCATCTATTCTTGCAATTGCAAGTAAATCACTCCCTAAATTACTTAGTAATCAAATTGGTACAATCGAGGAAACTGAGTGCGAACCCATAATATCGGCTTGAGCTCGAATCGCAACTAGACGATTGACATGCTCGCTGATTGGAACTAATACTTTTCCAGCCATATGGCCACATTTTTTGGTTCCAGCTGCCTGATCTTCAATATGAATTCCTGCGGCACCCTTCTCAATAAACAGCTTTGTTAATTTCATAACAGCTGTTAGCCCTCCATGGCCTGTATCTGCATCCGCTATAATTGGACGGAGATAGTCTATATTAGGCAATTTGCTGCGATCTGCTTTGGACTTAGCAGAAATCCTCTCTTCCCGTTGCTTACGATCATGGAATAGCTGTGCCATAAAAAGATGACCGACTTTATTTGGTACAGTTGTCTATAGTTATTAATATGCCGACTTTAATGCTTGAATGTTTTGGCTTACGTAGGGATAATCCGCTAGATCTGGGCCAGGTTCATCGGATGCTGAAGCTGTTGAAGAACTCTGCCATCCAGAGACATACACTGTATCTAAATACTTTGCCATCTGTGTTAACATAGTTGGTTCAAGACATCCATACGTATAGCTAGCATCTCGGTTCTATTTTCAGTCTCAGCTAGCAATTCGACGAGGAAAGTAATAGTTAAGAAAAAGAGCGACCTTGAATCTGTCTTCGAGTATATTCCATAACTTCTTGCTCTGGGTATTACTAGGATATTCAATCTTTAGGTTGCCTCTCTTTGCCACAATTTGCTCCGCAGTAAAGGCGCGTTTAGTGTATCTCCATCTGGAATCCTCCCACCACTTCTTTACATCGATTACTTCTTGATTGAATATTTCTTGCTCTTGGTCGACATCCATATTGGAATTTTACTTCGCATCGACTATGGAAGACTTAAATAATCCCGATTTTTTGTATGTATGAATAGATGCTAGCTAGCTTAGAGGTTAGGATAGGTTGGTTAGACTGAAGAGGGAAATTCGTCTTAAGGTCTATACAGACAAATTTATCTTCAAGAGGGAAGTATCTAGTACTTTGAGATGAGATGACAAGGGCTTAAAGAAAGAGCATTTGATACAGCGCCACATTACGGGGAGAGTATGACGCAGTCATTTTCCAGGATAAATTTAGTCACTATTTTTTACAGCTGCTTTTTTAGCCTCGGAATCTTTGTTGCTCAAAGTGATCTGGCTCTTGTGCAGTAACAGATTACTATAAATTTTACCAATCACTTGTACCATATGTCGAATTTTAACTACAAGAGCAACCTTTCTTCGTAGGTTTGATAGAGTGTGAAAATAAAAATAAAAATCACATCTTGTTTTTGGATTGCATATCATGTGCAGTTTACATTCTCTTTGAAAAAATCCGTGTAATGTGGTCGAAAATTGAGACTTTAAATACTAGCTTGCGGCACCAAAACCAATTGTTTCTTTTCCAAAACAGTAAGGAAAATTATAGAATTTACCCCCCAAAAAATAAAACCGAGAGGAATTTGCTTGAATATGATGCCGAATGGACGAACATAATAAAAGAACTCATGAACATGTGAACTATACTAGGCCTATACCCCCCGCCCTAGTTAGCAGCCAAATCAACTGAGAGTTACTAATCCAAGGAGATAAAATAATGCAGGGACGGCAAAGAGAAGCGCAGTTAAATCATTCCCGCTCTCTCGATATTTGTGAAAATGTTTTCTCTGTTCATTTCCTCCTCTTTCCGATCTAGTAATGAAAATACTTTTTACGGTCATCGCATCAGTGATGCTCGAGGCAAATAGTGCCTCCTTTTTTTTTATCAAAAAAAAAAAAAAAATGAAAAAATTACCTCGGTCAATTCTTATTTTTATTGTTTCACATGAACCTTTTATCTTGTTACCCATCTTTCGATATTCTACCCGGTATATCCCTCAAACAGACAATAGAAGAAAAGAAAAGAAGAAAAAGAAAGAAAAAGCTAATTCGGGCGGGGTTAATATGTTTATTTTTTTTATTCTTGTTCAGGTTTTGAGATATGTCATTGAATGGGAGGAGTGTGACTAAAAGTTTTGAATTGTCTCTGGTCATTTTTTGGCAATACTGTAACATACGTATCCACTCTAAAGCGTATTGGCATTTATCAATTGCATTATTACCTACCTATTAAAAACATAATTCTGTAGGAATATAATGATCATGTCTATTATTGTAAATAATATGGGAAGGTAAGTATCTGTATATTGAACTTACATAAAAAGAGAAAGGTACCAAAAGACTTCTAGGCACAAAGATCCATAGCTATTTATCATGTGCTAAGCTTATGTCTACAACTAAAATAAAACCGCATGATCATAAGTATTAACAACACTGACACTGACACTGAAAATAACAATAACAACGATAACAACAACGTAATAGTTTATACATGGTATCTTAATTTTCAATCCTTCAAACTCGGCATAGATGAAAATCAAAATGTTTACTTCCCTCACAGTCCGTTAACCTGGCAACCCGTTTCACTCGACGACCCCGTTCAGCGATCATTGCCATGCTCACATTAATTTTGAATATAGACTTTGATCACTTTTTAACATCTTAGTAGTCACAGTCTGGGGAGTTAAAGTCTCGCATCTATAGGATGTGGTATTCAAACATCTTTTGCTAAAAATATTTTTATACGGATAAAAATGAGGTTTTTCCACAAAAGTTCTATTTTTAGTAGCCCCACCCCCCCGGATCATCAATCATCAAAACAGTAATTTTTATCAAGTCCAACATTATCATTATGCCATTTCAGATCAAAAGTTCTATTTTAAGATATATATCTAGCCAAATTTTTTTTCTCAAAACAAAAAAAAAAAGGAGCTCGTGAGGAGAAAATGATTAGAAAAAATTGTGAAATTCTTTTTTTAACAGTATGAACACCAGAAAAGCCTGTTCCGATGGAATGGAGAGCCTAGAACGAGAGGTGGTGTTTTTTTGATCGAAAAGATGGAAATATGGTGGCGCTAAGTTAAGCGAGTAGTTAGGCGAGCAGCTAGGCGATATTACCTCAGCAAAGGTTAGCTAGAATACTGGTTTTGTGGTCTGTCTCTTTCCCTAACGTTAATAGAAGGCTCATGGAGACAATATTAATCTCTAGGAAGGGCGTTAAGTTCTGCTGTGCACTTCCACGTGGTGAAGCCTGGGAATCCTTTCTCTCGTTAGAAAGGAGCCAAGCAGAGAGGCAATCATCCTACCCTTCAGGATCCCCATTCATTCTCGCGGGACTCAGTCGGCTTCGTTCGTCTCTACATCACAAACCCTTATCGCCCTCTCTACGAAGTATCTCCACGACTGTCCTAGGAAGTCAGAGTGAAGGGCTCTGCACTTCCAAATACACAAACCCTAATGAAAATAAGCTGGTGGCGCAAGTGGTCAGGTGCTGCCTGGACTTTCTAGGAATGACAGGTTGGATTCCTGTATGGCTTTTTCGAGGGGGACTGCGGCTGCTCGTCGAAAAAGAGTACGGGAGGAATGGCTGAAGTTTTCTCCTTAGGTTTTCCCCCAGTCTGTGGCCTTTTGGGTCATAGTGAATACGTTCCTACCCATTCGACCTTATGTAACTAGCATCTGGATGGTGTATTAGGAGAAATTAGGCACTGGGTGGGCATTGCTGTAGTTTGGAGGACCATGTATTCAAGATGTCTTCCATACGTGTCATGTACAATGTACGCTGCTAGAGCCGACACGATAGAATATAGACTAAACTAAACTAAATTAATCTCTAGGAATAAGTCTATTCAGGGAAATGTCTGTTATACCAAACCGATACGGTAGTGTTGTCAACTTAATTTTACGACATCATCTGGTTTTCTTTTCCTAGAATGTGCTGTATCCCATACTTTGATTGTAAATCGAGAGAAAATCTAAATCATCGAAGGAAAAACTCAAGTCACAGGTGTTTGCAAGCTCACTTTGATCATTCTTATGTCACAGTAGTAGGTGTTACTGGAGGTATAACACTATTAAGATATGACTAACATAAATATGATGGGATTTCTTACAACTCCCATGGATGCAACAAGAGATTTCAGCGATTTTTTGAAGTCCTCGCATTTGTAGATACCATAGATTCCACAAATTTCTTCATGTCCTTAACCATTGGATCAATGTATTGATTAGACATAGTTGAGTCAATTTTCAGTTGAGATCTTCACGTGTAACTTTGAATGTTTGTTGTCCTAGGCAACGCTGGATAAGCTAGGATATTTTCAGCCTATCAAAAAATATAATTTTGATAGGGGTAGTACTTTGGGAAACTATGGCAATCACCTATTTTTTAATTTACTATTTTTACTTTTCTTTAAAAGCTTTCTACCAGTTTTAAATAGACATATTGTGCTCGCAAATTATACTTCTTTCACTAGACTTGTTCGAATCAGTATAATTCAATCAATGGTATTTTTTTGGGGGGGGTATTCTAAAGCGGAGTTAATCCAGAGCACCATCAATTTCTTTCTGCTGCTGCTGGGGTTTAGTTCTTTCGCATAGACTATAAACTGGCTTACCCATGTTAATTATTAGATAGCTCTAGCGCCATGCGCGACAGTATAAACTTTAACCTCCATAACCTATCCCGCTAGATGTTTCTTTATGCAGTGATTATTCTGATGTTATCGTAACGTTATCATTCCTCAGCAACGTTGGAGGAAAAAAAAAACACCTTTATAACAAAATCGTGAGAACACGTTTAATAATTTCATGTATCTATCAAATAAAGTTGTCTAAGATAACCACAGGTAAATTTTTCTCGTTAAGTTTGTGTAAATTCAATTAGACGTGTCTGTCTATTCTTTCTTGAATCGTCCGTCTCATTATCCTACCTCCTTCATAGCGATACTCAAAACTCGGGTCGGATGGTAGTGTGGTATACACCCTCCTCTCAATTAGAGTTTGGCTAGTCTGGGCACCTAATGGTTGATTCCAGTCCAATAGACCTAACCACATTTCGCGCGGTGGATTTTTACAAGATGGTGAGGGAATGTCTGGATAATCCAGGGTTTTTAGTTTCAGTAGATGGATGGATGTTAACGGTTGACGAGATGTGAAGGGAAAACCTGTTGTACTTCGTACTGACATCTAAACATGGGAACTGAGGCATGAGTGAGTGTACCTAATTGATTGATTCATCTAATTTGTAAATAAACACTGTTTCATAGCCTCAAGGTTGCATACATACACATGCACATAAAAATTTCTACTTCCTTAAAATCCACAGAACTTATCTGGCTACCAGCATTCTACTTACGCTAGTACTGTCTGCTATTTATTCAATGCAGTAATACACGTTAATATAATATCTTACAGTGATGTTAGTTTATTTAAGCTACAAAGGACAAAAACAATTAAGTTCTATTAGATAAGATCCATGCTACAGGCTATGAAAATATCCCTACATATCATTAGTGGAAGAATTGATTTAATATAACTTCGCTTTTGACAAAGGTTAAGAGCCTCTGAAGATGGTATAGAGCATTTCATATCATAAAGTAAACAAAATTTATTATCTAGGACATAAGGTCAATGATTTAATGAGCAGGATACTCTGAATTGTGTACAAGAAAAGAAGCGATCAACGCAGCATTAACTAGACTAAATGGCCCTATTTATGAATATCCTGCAAAATGAAGTATACACACACATACACAGATTTATATACATAAAATTACGTTTGTCACGTAACTGAAAGACTTTATATCTCAGTTAATATCCAGGGTTTGTATTGGTAGCACGAGCATACTGATTCCACGGTATTAATGTGCCCAGAGCCCTTTGCATATGAGAATTTACAATAGTTAGGCCATAAACATATGATGCATTAACCCACCCAAAGCTAAGTTTGTCAGCTAAATAATCAGAAAATTAGAGTGACTTACCCCTCTTTGGCAACACCTTCGAAATCCGAACCTTGATTTCCGTACTCCACGTCTACACGGTGAGGATCAAAGGTACGAGTCACATCGTATTTCTCAACAACGACTCCGTTAAAATCCACAAATGCTTTTGTCATCATAAACAACCATTTATAAGCGAGACGTTCTGCCTCGGCAAAGTAACCATAGCGCTGGAGACCAACCCAAGCTAGAATCTGTTGTGGAGCCCAACCATATGGGTAATCCCACTGTCGATTGGGTCGTTCAAGGCTCGTAGCTCCTCGTGATCTCTCTGTACCAGAAACTAAGCCCCCAACGACCTCAAAAAGGGGTAAAGCAGAAGTAACAATTTTTACTGCTTGTTGTGGAGATGCTACCCCTGCCCATAAAGCCCAAAATGTCGTACAAGTTTCATAATTTGATTGTTCTTCCTTAACAGTATCATAGTCAAAGAACATACCTTTCTCTTCATTCCATAGATACTTATCTATTGTAGACTTCCGGTGTCTCGCACGACGTTCCCAGCTGGATGAAGTTTCGATATGGTTTGAATCCATATTATGTGACTGAAATTCGACTGGGACCTCCAACTTGTCTCCAAAATAAGTACGAATTACTGCAGCTATGTCTTTTTCATATTTGTAGAGAAGAGAATTTAAATCTATAGTGGCTAGATTTGCACATACACTCTCAAGTCGATATGAGGTATCATGTCCAGACTCTCGGACCGCACGATCATGTAAAAAGTACTCATCAAGTTCAGGCTCCTTGATTTTTCCGTAGTTATAAGAATTAATAAATTCCTTTAGGGATAGCTCATACTTCTTAGCATATGGCTCTAGAATATGTGTAAAGTGAGAAGCTTCTGTCTCTGGTGGCACACCAAGACCCTCTGGTCTATATCGTGAAAGTCCTGTTTTTTTATCAAATCGAGGTTCTGCGATCCAAACAGTATAATATTCTTTAATTGCTGCAAGGATTGCTTCCTTAAGTAGGGGAAATGCATCATCCTCATGGCGAGTCTTCTCATAAACACGTAAAGCCATATCAGTTAAGAATGGAGGCTGCGAGCGACAGAGATAATAAGATCTAGTAGCATTTAGAATCTTACCGTAATGTTTTATGCAAAAGATAAAATTTTTAACCATTGCTTTAGCCAAATGAGTTTTGTCACATGCCATTAAGCCCAATGATTCCATGTAAGAGTCCCAGCCATAAAATTCATTAAATCTACCACCCGGAACAACAAATGGAACTCCCTTTAGAGTTCTCAAGCCAGTTTTATGGTCAACCGAGGGCTCCATCGCAACAGCAAGGAGTCCTGGCTTTTCGTTCATGTCACGAACTAACTCTGGAGTTATTTTTTTTGGTAATAGACAGACATCAAGATTTAATTCCTGTCTTTCCTTGGAAATATCTGAATAGTACTCATATTGTTCGGGAGCTCCAGATGGTACATATATTCGGGGTCGAGGGTCGTCTGTCCAGTTCTTAGGATCATATCCCGCAACTTCAATAGCTGAGCCATCGATGACACGAGTTAAATTTCGCCAAAATTCTTCCGTGATTAGTCTGGACAGTCTATTCACTGGATTTTCATTTAACCGGAGCTCGTCTAAAAATATATGTCTCTTATTATGGTCTCTAGCAAGGCATAGCTCTTGTAGAAGGTTTGATATCATATAAGTGCCGCGAACTTCTTTAGTTTTGAAGCCACCCGAGTTATAAGTACCGAGACTTATTGTCTGTGAAATATTGATCAGTTATTGATAATGATTTATACAAAGAGTTTCAAAGGTATGTCACATACTTTAGGTCCATTGTCTTCAATGGTAATTTGCATATTATAATCGGTATCCTCCTGGTCTCGCAAGTTTTGAATAGTCTGGGATACGTTCAATAGAAAACGGTTAGGGCAAGAAGTTGTATCATCTGCATAATAGATAAGTAGAGAGTAAATCAAAGGAAGTAGTTGGTTCTTGTCTAACCTAGACTACCCCTTCGTACTAATAGCTTCAATCCAGACCGATCTAAGGAGGTGCCAGGATTCTTGATGGAATTAGACATAAGGCATAAAAGTTAATACATTTAGACTTACACTGGAGTAAGTTCGTGGTCGAAAATTACTGTTAGTACTGTGTGTATTATCATAATATATGTATGAGGCTGCATAGGGGTTCTCAGTAGTTGATCGCTTCAATGATGGGCTTGTCATTATAGGTCTTAAGTAGTAGGTGTATGTACAATCTGAACGAAAAAAAGTTGAGGAGCGAAGGTTGAAAATTCTAGGTATTTAGGCTTATAAGATGTCGTGTGAACGAGATCGCGAATTGATCTTATATCTATCTGCCTTTGGATGCATCATGTGATAGCAGTAGTAGGAAGTACCAAGGGCCCCTCTCTACCTAGCCAGGCCTGCACAGTTAGTTAGAAATTATGTAATTGTACCTACCGCCTGGTTCCTGGTTAGTTGGCTAACGGGAGGGACATGATCTAGAAGCTTGAGAAATTAACTGAAGCTTTTAATATCTATTTGCCAGTTTCACGTCGAGAGCTTTTGGCTTAAAGCTTGCCTGACACGGCTTACACATATGATTACCGTATGATCTATGATCATCCTGTCAGATCCCTGAGCTCAATACGCGATCAGTATCTGTCTAACATTGTATTTTTCAAAGCTCTGATCAACAGTCTATTCACAGCTAGATGAAGGCAAGTCTGGAAGTTTTAGCTGTTTAAACTTGCTTCTGGAGCTTTACGATTAGATATTGTGAGTAGAATGCCGAAGACAGGCTTGCATTATCTTGCCTTGCCGGCTTGTTGGTGTGGAGACCACAACGCTTGGCTGTGGTGCGTGCTAGCCTCACATACTGGCTGGGCCAGTCAGTCAGTCAGTTACGAAAGTGAGTAACAACTAACAAGATTATTAGCACAACACCGTTTGAATATGAGTTTTCTGAAGATACGATGCCACGAGTTGCTTGCATTTTTACATAATGATAACACAGCAAATCACAAGCACAAGCCATATGCATTAATTTGTCGTAGAAAGAGTTATGATTTCATTGCCTCGCATTTTCGCGTCATTCTCAGAGTTTCCGCAGTTAGTTTTATGCCATCCTACCGGAATTCTGCTAAGGCAAGTGAGTGAGGGACTATACCAGTTATGTGGATTATCGAAAAGCCTATGCCTATCAATTGGTCAGGAGGATTTATTTGTTTTGGTAACTGTGTATGGAAGGTACAACATCTTTTTCGTGTTCTTTTGAGTTGAAAAATTGACATGGTGGCTACCACCATTGGGGCAAATGGGGTCGCAGATTGACAGCCTGCTTGCTGTACTTACTAATCGTGCGGGGCTCGGTATCCTCTTAGTGGCTTTTTAAGGCGGTGAGTTGAGTTGGTGAGATTGTCCATGTGACTTGGGCCCCAACCCTACTAGTCGCGTTGCCCTGGATACAAAACTAATCTGGGAATGTGCTTGGCCATAATCGTAATAATAATCTAGGAATGTCCGCTCCGACTCTATCCATTATGATCGCACTCGTCGATCATTGCTAATAGAAAATACTACCTCGCGCCATGCACACTCAATGAAGTGCCTCGATTTGTTTGTCGCACCTCTGTGGCCATGAAAAATAATCTTCCACGGTACATTCTCTGTTTATCTTTTCCAATTTCTGTATCAAACAATAAATGTAGCTCTCTATAGCATCCTTTGTACTCTTGAGCCTCCCTTTAATTTGTAAATAAGCTGACTATCCAGAAAATCTTATCTCATGCGGGAATAAAGAATGACTGCTCCAACCAAGACTTTAAGTACTAGAGGCTCGTCAAGTACTATGATTCTGCACATCATGGTGGCGCCTAGAAATTACTCCTCTCGTTAGAAAAGAACAGATTGAAGGGAAATTACTTTGGAAATTCACATTCATGTGTGCGTGACTTAGTCGGTTCTTTCCCGACATCACAATTCACCCTTTCTATGGAGAATTCCCACGACTCTTCCAAGAAATTAGAGTGAAGTACTCTATACCTCCAATTAAAATAATTAAAATATAAGAAAGCTATCAGTGTGTTTGGTCAAGTGCTGGCTACACTTTTTAGAGTAGTGAGTTGGGTTATTACGTGACATTTTTAAGGGACTTGCCTAAATTTAGCATCTAAAGAATGACTGAAGTTTTCCTGGTCAGATTATCTTAATTTTATTTTCTTGTTGGATTTTCCCTCATCTCATGCTTGATCTTTGGGCAATGGAGAATATTTTTTATCTTTTCATCACAATGCAACTAACTGGAGGTCTTGTAGTATTTTAGAGTTTTGGGCTTATCATCGCTATTACATCACTGGTCTATACTGCCAAAAACTCTAAAAGGCAGTAAAGTCAGTCAGCGTATTTTATCCCTGTTGTAGCCAATATTCTCTTTTTTCGATCTAATCCGAGTTAAGACCTATTTATACCCCTAATATAAGCCTGGTGAATTTCTAAGGTTTATGGTCTATCAAAGACAAAGACAATGATAGTAGATTATAGATTATTAAGCCCTGCCTACATAAAAGGTTAAAAAAGATTATTCACTGGGATTTCCGCATGTTTTGATCTGCCTGCCTACTTAACGGTTTGGGCCAATGTATTAAGCTTTTTTGACCCGCCCGAAAACAGACTAAATTATAGGCCCTCCCATACAAATGTCGCAAATCAGCTCTTCAAAGCCTCTCTACGGAGCAAAATATTGAGTCGTATTACAATGGATCCAGAGGGTTTCAGGTGCGGCCCAATACGAATAAATTGCATGCATACACTGCATTACCGGTCTGCATTAACCTTATAAAAATTGGGCCGGGCCACCTTATTACTAATTACTATTATTGTTCTTGATACTTGTAATGGAGTAGGTAACATCTCCACGGTAATTAATTTTCAAGATTCGTGACAGTAAGCATGTCACGTGCCACGCCTCTGGGATCATATGTGTAGCGCAGACTCTGAAACCACAGGATCATCTGTTAGAACCTCTTGGACAAAAATTGACATAAAACGCCATTACGAATTTTGATTATTAATGCGAAGGGGAATGTGACGTAACTACTCCACCCAAATCTCAGCTCAAAAACGGTGATGACAGATAACCTGGAAGTCAATACTTAGGATGAAATTGTTCAGTCGACTTACTGTGCGAAGTAAGGTTCAACGGATATTTCGGTATCGCTGGGCTTGTTTTTTTCGTTCCAGTAAATAAAGCAACCGCTCATGTCCAGAAGATCGTTCCGATACCTAATTTAAGCTTAAGTGGTCAAGGGTGGCCAACCACCAAACACCGGGTATGATAATGAGCTGCCCCCTGCTACCTAAGTACACATTTTTCAATTGTGATTGGTTATCTTTTGGGTATGCCGTAGGCATCCTTCCTGGGTTGCTGGGTAACAAGCCAAGTAAGTACCTTGTGACTTGCGAAAATGGGTTGAAAATTCTTCGTTCATTATTGGGCCGTAATGCTCCCCGAAAACCCGTTTTACGTTACTTAAATTTTACTCGGATATGTTATTTTTCCGGTAGTAAATTCCCTCCATCGCACTAATCAATGATATCATATTATCGATACATAGAGCGAGCTATCACCACTGTGTCTCAATGTTTTCAACTGAGGATTAGATTCTATTTGATATTACAAAAGAAGAATTTTTACATACAAGTCCAGCTTTTAAAATGTAAGTAACCAAGAAAATTTTGATCGAAATGTGTTTAGAAACACCTTAGAAGCGGACAACTGAACGAAGCAATTCGGCGTTAAAACCTTAAACCAAAATCTCTAAAAAAAGGCGGTGAAGAAATTTAGCTTAAAAAATCCTTGTTATTGCATCTACCCTACCCTATGGCCACGGTAGAAATTGAAGGTGGTACCTCCAGCAGGGGCGTAAGCGAGATAGTCTAAGCCTAATAAAGCATGATCTACCACCATATAGAGTTTATAGTTTATCCCCCGTATTTATGACATTTCTTGGCAAAATATGTATGGTGAATTCATCCGACAGAGAAATTGTAGGTGGGTCAATTCTTCTAAACTAAGCCTAATTTATATATGATTTACCGCATAAATATTTATGCGATCATAAGATTTACGGCAGATAAGAACTTCAGTCCTCAGTACTTTGTCAGACCCCAATCAGCAGCTATAACCGCCTGACATCTAGCCGGCATGGTATCAATGAGTTTGACAAAGTATTCAGAGGGCACTGAGTCCCACGCTTCCATTATAACTACTCGAAATTTAACTTGACATCGTTTTCTTCCGCCGCCCAGACTTGGATAGTTAAACTGAATGTAATCTTTCATACTATCCCAAACAGCCTCTATCGGATTAAGGTCTGAGGAGTTAGGAGGCCAAGAA
>PEDP01001070.1:0-14262 GCA_002918395.1 Erysiphe pulchra | reverse complement strand
TAGGTATCGACTCTCCAGGTAGGTGTGGTTGATACCTCAGATCCCCAAAGCGATCAGCTTTGGCGTCTTTTGCCCAATTTTGGGATTTGTAAATATTGGCACAGCCTTTATCTAGTCAGACGTTAAATAACAAACAAACAAACCCATAACATCGGGATCATATGTTTGGGGCCTACATATAAAATGCTGCATGGGGTGAAGGGTTCTTTCGGAAAAACCTTAACCCGTCAATCGATTTAAAACTGCCAATGAAAGCAACCAGACAATTTAGGAGAAGTTGGGCTGCGTAAAAGGAGCATCCAGCAGAAATTTATTATCGCTTGAACTTTAGTAGGATCTTTCTAGTTTGGTTATTACTTATGTATTCGTCATGCTTCGTTGCGTAAAAACTCAGTCTACAAGTTTTGGATAAGCGAGAAAGAGAGAGTAAGCGAGACAAAATTGACTGCTGGATAAAAAAGAATTTCCCAGTTGTCATTTTTAGAATTCATATTTGTCGAAAAGAAAAGGAAACAAAAAGAATCATGTCGTCAACATCAACAACAATTAAACACAAGACAACATGTAATACACTTCTTTTTCAAAAACTTTTAAACTTGGGTGATGGTGTAAGTCCCTTCACTCTCGTGCTAGACAGTCTCGAACAGAGAGGGGAACCCCTTATTCAGGAATTTGGGAGACGTGCTAAGGTTTGTATTTGTCCTATCTATTTTATGATGCATACATATATACATATATATTTTTCTACCCAAAGGTTTACCTTTTGTGGAGTTTTTCTTTCCTCTTTTTTATTTTTTTGCCCATTTATATTTAAATGAAAACTTATATAACCTCTATTCTTGCCATCTTTAGGTTCTCTTTCTTTTCCTCTTCTAAGTATTTTTGTGAAGAAAATATATATATTTTTTTTTATTTTTCTTCGAAAATCATATAATTCAAAACTCATTTATCCACGATATAAAAAAAGAGGTTTGCTAGAAAGTAAATCTTTACTTTCTTAATATTTATATATTCAGTTTTTTAATTTACTTTTTTCCCCAATCTAGATAATCTAAATATGTAACCAATTATTTTTAGATTTCAAACACAAAGATTGTGTTCATCTCATTCACAACACCATACTGCAAAAAGCCACTTCTTTCTTTAGAAACCTCCTTATTTATCAATGCACGTCGAAAATCCCCAAATCTTCTCCGAGATGAGATTCATTCGCATCTTGTCGTATCAAAGAGAAAAGACGTGGACGCAAAAAATAGTATGTCGATGTGTTCTAAGAGATCCCTGGCACTTCCGCTCAACTCCTAAACAAAAGCCGAATTTTAAAACTTCATTTTTTTCTAATTTTCAAATAGAGTATATTTTATTTTTTGATAGCCTGATACCATTAGCTTCATCTCATCCACAAGAGTTATCCAGCTTTTTGACTTCTCTTCTGATCTCGCCCTCTATCTCTCTACTTGCAGTTTATCATGTTGATATTCCTCTTCCATGTTCAACTACACCCTACTTACCAGGACCACTGGTAATTTTAAATTATCTAGCAACGGCTGTTCTGACAGTATCGTCGTTAGCACAACTTCTGTCTCGGAAACGAGCAAGAGATCGAAGCCTACCAGACCCGCTCTTTGGCTTAGAAGAGGCAAAAGAAGGTGTCATTGTAGGGCAAAGTGATCCAATAATAGAGAAAGGTCTAGTTGTAAATATGGAATTACGGAAACGCTCTGGGAGAGGAATCGTTGAAGATTTCGTTTTAGCTCCTTCAACACCAAAAGCTGCCTCAAGCATTATACCTCTCAATGAATATCCCGCCTATGTTTCCATACCAACATTTACCAATGTTGAAAGTCAGGATCCTTCAACAGAGCTAGATATGCCATTTAATTTAAACTTGTCAGAAAAACAGAAAAGGGATAGGGATGAAGTTGTTTTGCCTTACTTTGATGCACAAAAAGAGAGTGGAAATGATGGTGGACGTATTTTATACCAAATGGGTAGCGAAGATCACGAAGACTTCGATGAGGAAGAAGATGAGATTTGAATGGAAATCTTGCTCGTTGTCCAAAGACTTTTTTTCACTGAATGTAGATTTTGATACATATTTCCATAAATTTGCTAGTTCTTATTAAAATATTTTTGACATCGCATAAGTCTATGATTAAAGCTTTTTTGGGGGGGGAAGGGGACTAATTCAAAAGACGTACATCTAGTTGTTTTGAAAGTAGATAAAATATTAAACATTATGTGTATAACAATCAGAAAATTCGTTAACTAGATATAGCTTTGATATAAATGCCACTCCACTAAATTTTCTACAGTTCGTCATGATGATGCTCTTGTTCTACGATCTCGGCAGAGTCGAAGCTATTACCCGTAAGATCTGGCATTCCCATAATCTTCATTGTCAAACTTGTCCAACCAGTGAAGTGCTTTGTGCGTTGACCTTTCCCTGTCTCTGCATTATACTGTTCCCAAGCAAACCCAGTCTCTAGCCAACTTTCATATACCGTCTTTACAAGATTTACACGAAGCTGACTATAAATTTCTCTCGTCCGTTGCTGTTCAGGTCCAGCAGTTTGAGCATATCTCTAGATATAACGGTTAATCAATATTTATGATATTAACAGAAGGCTTTAGAAGAAAAAAGGTATAAGAATTTAATAAAAAAAAAGGCATCTTACCAAGAGCTGAGAGACGACCAAGTAATTGATATTCAACCAAATTGGTCCTCGCCAATAATTCTCAGCCGTACCATAAAATTCAGACTTTTTGCTAAGACTTCGGATTCCGAATTCACTCCATAACTCGTCAGGATCAGATAACAAATCCAAAATATGGCCTAATTTGTCGCTTGTAGGTTCAAGCAGTCCAGTTAGAAAAGGAAAAATAGAGATGTAGCCTTTATGGCAGACAAGTGTGTGCTCTTCATATGCGTCAATACTGGCATCACAATAGCATTTCTGATCTTTTGACCAATGCAGATCATCAAGGTTATGTCTGATGGCAGTTACAGTAGCCTCAAACATACTCATATCATCTTTATAACCAAGAAGAGAAGCGGTTTTTTGAAGAGATTTGCTCATCAGACCCATCCAAGACATTAGATCTACATGGAGCTCTCCAGGGTGAGGAGGCTGTGGGCGTGGATAGTCATCAAGGCCACTTGTCAAAATATGTTGTTCACTGCGCCCTTTCCATCGATAGGCTTCTTGAGAGGAAAATGCTGTCCTATCGTATGAATGAAGATCGCCAGCCTGAGTTTTTCGATACCAGTTATAATGCTTTTTTAGCTTCGGATAAAGTTCCCGTAAATATTGAAAAGCAAGTTCTGGGTTTCGAAGGTATACCGACTCCTTTTCTAAGTCCGATTTTTCGGCATCATTTACCTCACTAGTAATACTTAGAGCCTCGAGCTTAGCAATAAAAATCTCTATAATGATGAACAAAGTAGGTGGATTGGCATAGTGCGGATATTGAACCTGGAATTCTGACGGAACTTTACTTCGAGCCTCAGCGCCGAGGATTTGCTCTCGACCAATCCATCCATCCTCATCCATAAGGTTGAACCAACTCCTCACAATTTCCAAAGCAAGATCTAGGTCCCAATCAATGATGGGAATTAGATGAAAGCCTTCATCCCAGAGGAACCCTCGAGGAAAAAAAGGCCGCGATGGAACAGTTGTTAGAAGCTCGGAAGGTCCTTCAAGCTTCTCCAACCTTTGAGCTCGAGTATTCGCTGTTTCTTTCCAGAACCCTTCATTTCGCTCTTCATACTCGCTTGCATACGACCTATCAACTAATGAGTCTCCGTAAAAGTATCCAAGTCCTCCAAGGAGATTGGAAAATAAACTGCTCGCGCATTTTCGAAGCTGATCTGTATTGAACGGCGGTTGAAGTTCGAATCTCGCAGAAAAACGTTGCCAATATGCTTTGGAATTCTTCTCAATCAGCTCAGTAACTTTAACATAGTCATACTCTTCGCCAGTAGACCCACTTTCAAAAATTACATCAAACTCAAAATTACCTTGAAATACTTTTTGGATAAAATGCACGTTACCAAGTCCTGGTCTTTGAGGAACAGTGAACATTTGTGCCGGTGGTGGGGGATTTATTTCACTATATTCCTTGAGATATATGTCAACCTGTTCTCTAATTTCTTTAAATATTAACGTCTTACTTTGCCATATCATTTCCTTGGATGCCATAATTGAGCTCACGAATGTGCGGTCCAGCGGTTTGAGCTTGGCTGCTTCGTGGTCAATTTGAGGGTGCTGTCCATATCCACTGCTGACTATCATTTTATAGCTATTGAGTCCAGATGATTTGCCTACTATCGTCACATTACCCTCAAAACCAAGAGGATCATGTTTGTTGTCTACCACTAAGCTGCCTTCACCTTCAAGTGCGGCATAAAAGACTACTGTCGATTTCATATCAGCTCGAGACTCTTTCCGAAGCGTTCCCTGAATTCGAACAATCCAGCCGCCTCCATTACTTCCACCGGGAATTTTCACAAATTTTGTTGAGATGTCGATTCCATTACCCTCATCATATATATTCTGAACTCCACCACTTCGAGCATCAAATTCATCCCACCCATAGCCTCGTATTTCATCCGATTGCTCACATGTATGTCTAAAGCCTATCTAAATTTTAGCTCAAGATCTAGCACGCTATCTTGTCTTTTCTTTTAGAAAAATACAAGACACAGATTCTCTCAATAAAACCTACGATCCTGAACTGATGCAAAGTCTTCCACTTGCGCCCACATTAATCCGCCAAGGAAACTTTCTGGGATCCTTGGTTTGATCCCAAAATACAAATTAGGACGGTAGGAACCCCATATGTAGGTGTCATTGATATTCAATAAAGCTTTCTTGAGCTTTTCTTTTGTTCCCGAATCATCTTGCTTGGCCTGAACCAATGTGACGCAGCTTAATGCCACAATTATGTGGAAAATCAGCATAGTCAGTTCAATTGCTTTTCAGCAATTATGTTGCTAACAGGCACACACATGAACACATACACTCTCATAAAAATTCATGGGTCATTCTAGTGGTAGGTGCTATCTGTGGCCGTATTGGAGCTCCAATTCATCTTTCTAGGTTAAAAAAAAATGGTGTTTATTTATGCCAACCTCTTCTACATCTACGGCCACGGGTAGAACTAAGAAAGCCTTGGTTTTAGAAAGTCAGGTCAAATCTAATTGGATCTAAGCTAAAATCGAGCTTAGTTTAGGCCCAATTAGATGGGCTAAAAATTCTTAAGTCGGTTTTTTTGTTTTTCGAGATTGTCCAAATGGCAGGGGGAAGTTGGCAGCTGCTAACTATCTCCGGGACTCTATTCCTTGTCGAAGGACTAAGGACTAATCACAACAAAACTTATCAACTTTAAAGCTAGGAAAAAAATCGGTAAAATTAAATTCATTGCATAAAAACAGAGTTTCTTTATTTTTTTTAAAAAAAAGTCTCGAATAAACATGAGTTCAACTGTTTAGTCCCGTGTTAATATAGTGCAGTTCAGTTTGGAGATGGCATAAGATTCTAACAAATAACCTATTCTTACTGGATAATAAGTCCGGGAAGCACTAATGCTCTTGGGGGTTAGCGCCAGCAAGTCTTCGCACCAAAACGTTTTTAAAAAAGGGAAATGCTGAACAAACCATGCTCTTTTCCACCCTCGTCATCTACCTATCATGACTTGTTCTAGGCCCCCACTTTCCATCCTGAATATTTGTTTCTACAGATCATAATATAACGCGAAAATACACGCCGGCGCGTCTTAAGTGCAGATATCTCTTTTCTGGAAAAATATCAAAACATCTGCAATACTTGTGGGAATTACAAACATTAAATTGATGCACTTACTCCTTTATTTTATTGAGTCCTAGGTTATTTAAACCCCTCCAATTAATCTATAAGCTTTTTTTCTCTTTTGTAGCCATTGTAAAATATAAAAACGATATCTTACACCAGTACTTTGTATAACGAGTTAATACCCATAGAACCCATAATTTTTGAAGCAATCAATCAAGTCTATGATCTTGAAATCTCGGATATAGAGGTGAATTTTGAAAGTAGAGAAGAGCTTGTAAAAAACCTCAAAAATTGAGCATAGGGAAGGGCTTTTGTCTCACGATAGACCAGGGCAGCGACAAGCCAAATGTGCATCTAAAGTATGGCTTAGGTGGTAAATATTGTGATTATGGAAGGCAGGATAAGAGAGAACACATCAATTCGACTTATAGGTTACCCGTACAAATTGATAAGTCGAATTTCATCCTTTGAAGGTAATTGGCGAATCAAAACATCTCATGCCACCCATTCATATGAAGCATATTCATAAGGGCAGATAATTTCCCGGTCCCAAGCTCGCGCGCAAAGCCTAAAGCTAAGGCAAGATAAGATTCAAAATCTCATCACCACGGTCCAACCACGAAAGACTGCTTCTGCAATGTGCTAAGAGGACCCAGACGTTCTGTTAATTGCTAAGAATCTGCCAAAATTTTGCGCACAAAAAGTTAAAAATATGATATGCTGAGAGATCGGACACCTATACAAGCATTAATTGTTAACCTTGCACTAGCAGACATACCATAACTGACGAAACAAGACGATGAAAATCATCTAACCCACTTATTTTTTCGTCTCCAGAAGCTATTAAGCTCATAAAATGAATAAATTTCATATGCCGCTTCTTCATGCTGTGGGATTATCTGCGACTTATCGGTCTTTCTCTGCCTTCTTCTACTTTCTAAAATCCGAGACAACTGACGACTGCAACTGGACCCTGAGCGCTGCGAAGAAACTTTCTGGTGGACTTGATATCAAGGTCATAACGATAGATAACAATTTTGCCTTTATGAATGTGGTCAGCTTGTATTTTCCAAACACTAAAAACCTGCTTTGTAACTGGCACATCTGGAAAAATATTATGGCCAAAAATTACGGATCATTCCAGTCAGAACCCGACTAGGGCGAGAGGGAGAAGGCCTGGAAGGTTGTCCTGTAAAAGCAATCAGTTGAAGATTTGGAGGATGCGTGGAATGCTCTGAAATTGAAATCGCCTGCAGATTCAGTTTTATATGTTGAACGGCAATTGATGCCCTATAAAGAGCGCTTTGCACATCCCTGGACCTCAGCACACAAAAATTTGAGACATACTACGTCCTTAAGAGCAGAAGTTGCACACGCTAAAAAAAAGCCCTACATTGAGGTTTCAACAGGCGATTTATTCTCTGTCTTTGAGCAATTAAAAGACTCATGTAATGTTGAAATATCTGAAATTTGGCACAAATTGGCAAGGAAAGACAAAAACTTGGAAATAGATTTTGCGATCTTATTTTCCAGAAGGTCAACTTCAGAAGTGCTCATAAAGCATTAAGAATGGTCGCAGATTTCGTCACCCAGCTTGAAAAGCAAGCCAAAAAAAGGAAATTAAAAAGTTGAGACTTCCAAAATGTCTATTTTTCGAATCAATTTGAGACGATATGGGGGATCCCCTGTCGACAAAAGATAAGTCGATATTTGAAACAAAATTGAAAGTTGGAGACGTCGGATTTTTGCTCCCAGTGGCAATTAAATGATCTGTGAGAAGTCAAAATCACCAACGAGGTAGAGTCTGTGCTGGATCGACCACTCTCGGAGGTCATTCAGGAACTGGAAGATGAGATACAGACTTGGAGTCCACATAAACAACTGGTGTTAGACATTGAAGGTCAATTGAAATTTTAAAAGTGTAAATTTAAAGGTGAGTAAAATAGATTATCTCTGGTTTCTTCGACTCTGGTTTCTATCGTACTAATCTCTATCTTACTTAAAGCTTTCATCGCTATCACATGCTATACTATCGGTTCAACTAATCCATAATAACATAATAATTTGTGAAAGTATATGATGAAATTGCACTAAACATTATCAATACTTCCAACTTCTAACACTGACATCGACGTGTTTGACAACTGGCCACGCGCATGGAATTAGAGAAAATTCGAGATATTAACGTTTATGGTAGTGGTACTTCTTCTCTAATGAGTGTACAGAACCCTACTACAGTTCAGCCTAGAGGACGTCCTTCTTATGTTCCCAACAGGAATAATGCTGTAGGCGCTTCCGGCAAGAGACGATTAGTGGCAGAGTCTTCAACTCGGAGAGAGCTGTCAGCATTCGAACACGCTACAAGTGCTGCCGGTGAAGCTTCATAACAACGAAAAACAGCGTGAACTACAAGAGTTTGAAGCGTCTGCAGAGGTAAAGGACATGATAAACGGACTTGTCATAAAATAGTATTAGTGGGAATTGTGGAAATTGTAGAAAGTGAAGAAGACTATAAATGCTATTTACTCCAACAGTAAGCGTATTTAGAATGTAAACAAAGCAGAAGTCTGCAAGGATAATATGTAGCGAGCCAATAAGAAGATATGATTTCGACAGGGGTAGCATGGTTAGTTCAGCCCCTTAAAAAAAAAGTTGCATTTGCAGCAATTTTATTGCTTAGTTAATAAGCAGAGTCAGACTTGGAACTAAAATCCTAAGCAAAATTGCAGAACAACAGATTGCTTAATAAGATTTGATAAGCAAAAACCCCCATCACAAAAAGAACACTAAGGTTCAATCATCAACCTTGAAACGCAATGTCACATTAAATAATTGTTCAAACCTATCACTAGAAACTTAGAACATTATCGCATTCCTTTTTTTTTTTTCGTCGCGTAGTCAGTTTTTCTAGAAGTAAAAAAAGATTAGAAAATGGCAGTTTTAGGCCTTTTTACCTGTCTTTCAAAAACACTCCGTTTTATTTATTTCGTTACAGCTCTTTGGCACTTCTCTTTCGCTGATGAAATTTTTAAAAATATATATTTAACACATTTATATTTCTTCAAGTTTTAAAACATAAATATAACTAATTGAGTGTAATGTTGTGCTTCAAAATTGATGATAGAACTTTGGTGTTTCTGCTAGTATTAATTTCGTTGAATTCCTAATTAGTTTATCTTTAAGCAATCTAGCTTAGGGTTCAAGCCCCAAGTCTGACCCTCCTTAATATAAGACTTTTTAAAGTAGAAAGACTGTATGAATACAATTTACTTTTGGAATTATTTTCTGGTGTTTCAGTTGATAGGTTGTGCTGACATGGAATAGGGGCTTTTCATCTTTAAGGAGGGAGTGCCTCTCTCCTACTATCAGTGTTCTTAACATTTCTAAAAACACCAATCTCAATTCTGTGTTGAGTATAGGGATTAGAGAGGATCCTTAAATCTAGATTCTAGATTTTTAACTTGAATGTCCTGACCTAGCTGCTTTGGGGAAATGATTTTTAAAAGTAAAAAAATTTAATAATCTCCCACCCAATAGACGGTATCTGTCAAAATGTGAATTGAATAACCTATCTTACGCAAAAGACAGCCAGAATAAAGGACATTAGACTTACCCTAATCAAGTATGGCAATCTAGCTATATTTTAATATCTTTATTTATCCAAGGAATCGAATCAGATGTCTAGAATCTTTGATTCAATGTAATTTCAAGATAAACTATAGTCGATGTAAGTCACATTAAAGCTCCACAATTTATATACAAGCACCAAACAATCTCAGATTCTTGTTTTAATTTTTGTAAATCATTGACAGGTCCAAAGTTAAATGTATTTCCCGTAGTTATCTGCTTGGATGACTTGGACTTAGAGGTCGATTAAATCCTCCGACTCTGTTCATGTATTGTCGATACTCAGTTTTTTTCTCTTTTCTGACTGCAGAAACGTTATTCCCAGGAACTTTTTTCTGGTGGGTGGTTCCAAAATTTGAAAATCCCATCATAGCTTTCATCATGGAAAGTCCATCTTCCTCGACTAAAATCTCTTCCTCCTCCTGTAGCTCCGCAATTTTATTTTTGTTAGATCGATCATTCTTTAATTTTTTACTACTATCACTATCGACATCCATTGAATCATTGTCTTGAGGAGGGCCAACTTTAAAGCTAACGGGTGGTGTAGAAATACGATCAGTAATGTTGGCTGCTTCTGGTGCGTTGGAAACCCGGGGCCGATGGTTTCTGGCAAGTTGTTCTAGTTCAGGACTTCTACTTCTCGAGTTTCTTTTCTTGTCCCTTTCCCGAACACCTATTAATAGTCAATTATATTTCTGGTGAAAAAGTAATTCAAATTTACTTGGACTGTTTTTCTCTATGTGTTGACCTCCCCTTGAATCACGGTGACCACCACCACTATCTTCACCAGTCAACTCAATTTGAAACTGGTATATGCTGTGCCTCTACTAACCCCTGTGTCTTGTTCTCTCATCTCGATCGTCACGTCTTCTGTCTCTATTCCTACTCCTCTCATCCCTATCATTTCTCCAGTTGCTCTTATTGTATCTGCTATCATGCGGAGAGCGACTTCTATATCGTCTATCACGCTCACGCTCTCGGTCGCGGCTCTCGTATCTATCTCTAAAGGCATCGCGTTCATGAAAATGAGATGAAGGTCGTCGATCACCCCATTTGGCTCTATCAGAACGATTCGATCGTGTTTCTCCCATCTCTTTTAATCTACAAACAGGTGTTGTCACTTATTTAGATTCTCAAAGTTGTATATTAACTTATATGAACTGTAAAACCTGATACTTGTGTTAGCAAACACTAATACCAAATGACACTAAACGATTAAGTTAACCAAAAGTAATTATCGGCAAATTGAGTCGTTGATAATACCCAAACAAAAGTTACTTGATTTTTGGTTAACTTAATTACAACATATCAATCGAACTACTATAGACTATTGACAATCTAAGTTCGATTTGTGACATTCCACTCGTAAAGAAACATTCTTAATCTACCTGTTCAGGGAAATCACTAATCTTGGTTTAAGGTATCATCTGGCTAGACATGACAAATAACACACTCTAAATAATCAGCGCCCTGGCAGGAATTTAATCGATTGATTTTTTGAAAATATACATTCTTGTAGCTTGTACCTCATCGCTCACTATTTACAAGTAGTTTTATAAATAATTTACAAGGGAAAGGTCCTCAGTGTCTAGAGACTCAATTCTAGACTTAAAACTTCACGTGAAATGTATGGAAGTGAGGATATCACGGGTCTACAATTTATCGACTAGCAAACTCAGCCGTTGGTGCCGGAGATGGGCTTGAAATATGCAAAAGATTGATATTTTTTGCCATGGCTTCAGTTTCCTAAACTTGTAGGAAGTGACGCTCGCAGGTAATGACGCACCCACCTACCCTTGAGTTTCTATATTTATTCAACTACGCAGGCTACCTGAGAGAGATTATGCATAGCTTCTGAACTGGCTTAAATTGCAACCAAATCAATTACAGGATTTAGTTTTGCGAAAAAGCTAAATGTGAACTTCCCTATTACATTGAAATCTTGTTGCTGCTAGAATTATCCAACAAAGTTGCAGTGGAATGGTTAGGCGCAGATGTCCAAGACAAATCTTTCTGGTCAACAGTCATTCATTTGATCTTATAAAACTGGTCTACATTTTAGGGTTACCCTCTGAGCTTCTTTGCCCGATTGACTGATGCTAAAATAGTACAAGACACTACTAACATTCCAGGAGAGAATACAAACGTGATACTGGATTTAAAACGTCTCGAATTTAAGTGTTGCAATAAGACGTTCGATCTAATTGATTGTATTTGTGTATCTCTATCAAATAATATCAACATGAAAATCATACGCGCGTAGAATGACAACTCGACAAAAGTCTAAAATCTGGTCATCCAGCTCTGTCATCTGATCCATGGAAGAGAACTCTTTAACTTAATTGTTTCAACTCGCTATTTCTCTACGATGCATAAGGAAGATTCACCAACCGTGATTATTATTATCGGACTATGGAACGGATTAAATGAAAATCTATTTTTGCTCAGGGTCGAGCTCAGGGTCGAGCCCAGCTTGCGAATACATGTACTTTAACGATGATCCTCCATTCAATACTTCGGAACTAATTTTGAAACTTAAGTTCACTTTCCATAATTTCCTTTTCTTCTCTCAACGACCTAATTAGTAAAATATTTCTGTATTTTTTAGGAAATAATGACACATAGCTCGAAGTTCCGCATGTTTATGGCACTACATTCCAGCGTAGATTGCCAAACGCAAAGTCTCTATCTTTATTTATTCACATTGGAATAACAACCAGATTTTATCACTTGCTGATGAAAAAACTATCTTAATTTTCAAAGAATATCGATGGAAAAAAGAACTTTCTTTCCTGTACCAAAGAAGTATTTTCTAGACTGTAAAATCAATTCTATGATTGAATATATTACCAAAAGAACCGCTTTCTTAAAAATAGCTCATGAAATAACTCAAGAATCAGTAGACTTAAATTGAAAGTGCAATAACTACTGCAACTTGCTTGTTGCTAGAGCTCTTTTAGCGTGTTACAGGCTAGATCGATCCATGGGCTATTTTTAGCTGCGCTAGAATTTTTTGTGAGCATTATTCGCGAGATTGAAATTTTGATACCCGCGAGGTTGGATATTGATATGGCGGGGATTCATTTCTAACATTACAGATAATCACGAAGTTGGAATCCACAGTAATGAAAGTTGTAAACAGGTTGTGAACTAGGCAATGAAGATGTATTCATGTGAGGAGAAGTTTGCCTTTACAATTCTTTCATTAAATCAGAATATTCAACTGATTTTTTACTTTTAGACTTGCTATGGTGTTCACCATCCTCAATTATCGTTTTACAACTATTTGAGTATATCAGTTCCAGACGATACAGAGTCATCGACTGACTATACAGTCATCTGAAAAAATGTATTTTTCAGCAATATAGTCTTCCGGAATCTCACCATGACACGACTCGGCAGAACAGTTAGAAGCGCGTCGAGCACCGAAACCCGGAGTCACACCAACAAGCAACCAGAAAAAACAGATCTTCAACAGCAAACACTCAGCTGCTCCAAAATGACCGGTCCTATGAGCACAGATGGACAAAAAGTAACCCCTCTCTGAAATATCTAACACTAAAATAACGCAAACACCTCCCAAATTAACGAAGCATTGGAAACCTGTCTAGCAGATGTGAAGGCTTATTTTAACCAATTTCTCGCTGGCCAATCAAATCCTTCCGCTAAAAATTCCTCCTATACTGAGCCAACTCCCGATATCACATCTCCTCAGGTAGAAATAAAGCGAGATCCCTAAATGGGATGGGGGAGCACTCATCTGTTGAAGATTATAATCTTTAAAAATGTGAACAATCAGGTTAGAATGATTTAAATGGGTTTTACATCCATGCTTGCTAATAAAACTAAGACACATGATAGGCGAATTATTGATCTTCACGAATAGGGAGAACATGCAAAAACAACAGTGGAATGACTGAATAAGTATTTAGAGTTGTAGATATCCTCATTTCAATTCCTTCTTTAATCTTTTGAGAAGAATTACATACAAATGTGTATACTATGTAATTAAGAAAATAAAAATCCTAGTTAACATTGTGATCTTTGTTCTTCGAGATTCTCCTTTTATAAATCTTGTAAACATTTAGTTGAACAAGATCCACCATTATCACCTTCAAAATGTTCAATGTAAAGTCCACAGCCCATAGTTAAGTCCGGAAAGAGCAGTTTAGATGAAAATACATGACAGCATTTTGGTGGAATTCATTACTAGTTAGCAACAGAATGCCTCAGGCATAAAGTGCTCGTGATTCACAAAGAATTTAGCAGGATTCTAAGTGCCAAGACTGATGATGAAATAGTGCAAGGGATGATGACTCCTTATTAACAATCGACCCACATAATCACAGCATATACATATCATATCAGCAAAAGGAATTATGTAATTGTTTATTTAACGCACGGCTATTATTATCCATGTAAAATAGTTTCTTTTTCTTTATGGAATTTTAGTGATTTGTGTTAAAATGTGTGAAATCGTGAACTGAAGGATTTAGAGATGACTGTGTCGATATTACAAAGAAAAATACGAGCTTATCCAAAACCTAGATCTCAAAATTAGGAATCCAATTCTATAGACCTAATAAATCCATTAAATAAGTATATAAAGAGAGAGAGCTAGGCGCTTTAAGGTTTAACATGTTATGAGCACCAACCTAGTTGATATAGAGAAATGTTAAATCCTCACCCCCCTTTCGTTATTTCCTCACCCCCCACGTGATCTAAGATAGGTATAAGATATAATCCTTGACCCGTGCTTGGATTAGTGACCGATTGCCTGGCCAACGCATATTTTAAGTGTATTTATTTGGATTATTGCCGC
>PEDP01001069.1:0-14277 GCA_002918395.1 Erysiphe pulchra | reverse complement strand
AGTTACGATCCAATTCTCCATGCTGACTCAAATGGAGCAATTAATCTAGCTAAAAATCAAAAAGTATCCCAACGGTCGAAACACATTGATACTAGATATCACTTTATCCGTGAACATCTCGATACTTCCTTCCGATTGGAATACGTTGCTTCTGAAAATAATTTAGCTGACATAATGACAAAGCCATTGACCAAAACGACGCATCAACAAATCTCGGCTATCATTCGATGCAGTTCTGAGGGGAAGTGTTGTAAGTAAGGCAAAGACATTACTGCATCTAATACCCTAGTCCATGCAATAATATATATATACTATAAACTTTGTTCTGTAAGAATGACTAAGCTCATTCTATGCTCTAGTATATTCTGGAATATGTTAGATATCTAGAGATTCTTTTACAGAGACAGAGAAACATCTAGAATCTTACAGTGTATTTTAGATTACATCCAATCTTGTGTATATAATAGGTAGTCCTTCATTTAGTTTAAGATATAGAAACTTAGTTGTCATTATTTCTCAATCAATACACTTCAGGATCAATATTAATCATCCTTACATTTATCTTCTCATTTATTTAATACACTATATAAAGCTGTGCATAATCACTTTCAAGTTGCACTAGCATGGATCGCCGCAATTTCAGCTGCGTCTTTATCACAGTGAAAGAAGGTCGGATTGAATCCGAAAGTCTTCAGGGGCTCAAGAAAATACCTTAAAATCCAGATTTTCGCGCCTGGCTTCACATCTCTCTGGGACGAGTTAGGATTGACATCTTCCTTCTTTAAGCCAGCAAAAAGATAACACAGTGGAACACCTGTACCATCCAGTTCTGCCAAAACTCCAAATAATTCCATTCCTAACATTTTTAATACTTGAATTAATAGATGAAAAACATGACTCTTACCTAAATTGTTGGTACCATATGTGGCGTTAATGGCAAGTTCTTCAGCTTTGTGTACAAGGACCGAAATTGTATCCTTGAGATATATAGCTAAACCACGCAAATATTTTGTGGTATATTCTGCTAGTTCAAAGTCATCCTTTCGCTCGGTGAGAAACTTCTTAGCAGGTTCAAATGGATCAAGATCGCGTTTCCAAAAGCTTGCGGTTCCTTGATGCCATCGATAATGGACCTGCTTTTGAGTTACTATCTCTGCGTCCGGAATATCCGATAACTGTAGTTGATAATAAATCTCTGATGGAGCAATCTCAAGTTGATGTCTTTCGATGAATGGAATAATAGCGGGTGAAAGGCGTATTTTGCTGCAGTGAGGATGATAGTTATGACGTAGACTCACCAAAATGCTCTAATCTAAAGGATCCAGTACTATCTTAAATTGACTCTGACATGCAAAGCGCTCAATTCGATCTCGTTCACGCTTTCCTGATACTTTTGCTGCTTTCTCACGTGCGATATCCTGTTTGCAATAGAAATAGAATGTGTATCTACTAAAACTGGAAAAAATCGAAACCTGTGATTACCAGCTTCTACTATCAGGTAATAAGAATGCAGACAGTATTGTTAATAAGAAGTAGTGTGAAGAGCACAATAATATTAGTGAGCTGTATACATCATGCGATGAACACTGAAGAACTCAACGCGCAGTACGTGGAAAAGCTGGAGCAATGGATATTGAACGAAATCGAAGCAAAGAATATCATCATCTCTCGACAAAGTTATGCCCATTATCTTCACTCATACCAGCATATGACTACTAAGCAATTGTGCGATAACATCTCCGATACCAGACAGGAGACAGCGACAGTACCATGCGTCGTCCGATATTTTGACTTCATTACCGAAAAGGGAGCAAGATCTAATGGTCATAGGACGTGTGATGAATAAGAGGGTAGATACAAGCGATGATTTTTGTGCTGCTTGTAGAACCACATAAAACTCAATCTGTATATCGGAGTCATGGCCATCAAGAATAAGAAGTCGATGCTGACCTTGTTGAGAGATAAATGATTTGAATAAAAATGAGACTGATAAATTGGGTCAAACTGTCTCTAAAAATAATATCCATTTCAACTCCAAATCAATGATCTTTTTAACCTACCTCTTCAACAGCACTTCTATCTCTCACCCTGATTTCCCTTTCCCCGCTAATCTTCAATACCCAAAAATCTAATATTACTATTCCAATCACTTGTTTTAAATTGACTAGATTGCTTAACACATGTAACACCATGAATTATTCACAACACTAAAACCCCATTTGCTTTTAAGTGTAATTCAAGCTTTCTTTTGATACCATTATCATATCATTATCACCTTCAGTAATCCCATTTTATTTACAGACATGTCTCTTGGAGTGGTATTTGGAACCAAAGTTTTCATTGGTCATTACAGTCCAACAGAATTTGACGTCCATCTATTTTCTGATATCGTATACAGTTAATCAGGTGTTTTTCCACTAGGAAACCATCTTGATAGTAGATGTTTGCTCTTAAATATGACCAGGCACTGAAGCTTGACAACTCCAGTAGCCGATATACTCTATACCCTGATTTATGAGACCCACTCCCGATTTCCAGGAGATTTGACATAAGCTTTTTTTTTATGCACAGGCAATTACCTGTGGGTTTATGCACACGCCCAAGGCAATACCTGTCTCGTCCATATTCCAGATAATTTCAGTCTTTATATCAAACTGAATTATGATGCGCCCAAAGAGTTCAAGACACGCGCAAGTAGTCTCAAAATTAGCTGCAGTAGTTCTTATACTTGCGATTTTTTATCCAACTACAGATGCAACCTGTAAATTCCGATTGAGGAAATGAGGAACCTAGCTTTGTTCCGGTTGTTTATCATAACCATTGACGTGGAGAACTTGGGTTACTATCTGGCAGTCAAGAATGAGAGGGAAGTTGTGAGCGGGAATCTCTTTAGATAAACCACTCTACTAGGAATTCCTCTTGCTCTAGTTTTAATCGCTGCTGGTTTGAGTGAGCTAAATTTCTGGATATTTGACATTGTCGCCGTCCTCTTAATGTGGATTAAGGAACACCATAAGCAGCAGCAACCTTCCTTAGGCTCGTAAAAGTACCAGAATCAAGATCTTCAACTGCTTTTCTCATGGCAACCTCTTTGGTATTCATTTTGAATAATTGATGTGGAAAATAGAGAATAATTAGTAATGATCAAATACCTTCGGTAGGTGCGCGGTTACTAGATGCTTTTGATTACTTTCTTCAAGTTGCATTGTTGCTGAAATAAGCTGATCAAATTGTTAAGGAAAATTGAACTCTTCATGAAGATTTGGATAACAAATCGTGCATAGAATTCATTAGTAGTCATCATGTGTAAAGTCTAATTCTTTGCACTTGTTGCATACGAGAAAGCACAAATTGATATCTGAGGACCCATGATTGTTATATATCTTCTCAATGTCCAAACTTTTTTTCCAAAATTATATCACAAATGGAAAAAATTCAAGTCATAAGTATACAACTAGAGTGTCTTTTGACAGGGATAAAAAGTGACCAACTGATTAGTTGATGAACGACAATATCCACCAATTATAGAACAGTCTCAACGTCCAATTATAGTGTTCTCGTCAAGTTGATAAGCTAAATAGGGGATACTTAACAGAGAAAGAGTTTGGTAATTAAGGAGGAATCGGATAGATGTGGTGTAAAATATAGAAAGGTTTTTACTTTTAAATTGTAAATATCATTTGTATAGATGATATTGAGCTCAAGGTCACGTGAATTAAAACTCAACAGGCAGAAGGAAAGCATGTTTGGCATGATTTAAAATTTGTCTCAAGTATTTCTCACTAAGACAGCCATTTCTCAAGGGTGTTGAGATTTAAGCTGGTTCACACAGGGATGAGATAGGAAATCGCTGATTTTCACAAACGAGATTTTCTTCTCATAATTGAGCGTAGCCTCGTTTTCTCATCACGCCAACTAAACGGCTATAACTGAATATCATTTATTAGGAGTTCGAAGTTCAATGTTCTTTCAATATTAGTACTAACTAAAATTCAATTTTTTTCTTTATGATTGAGTTGTTTTGATGTTCAACAATACGCGCTATCATTTCTACTTGAAGACATTTCAATCGTCATATTATCAAATAGCTAACTGCAAAAAGTTCTGAATCCTCCAGGAACATAGCGTACAGTTCATCTTGTATCGAGATGTGGCCACATAATCAATTTGGAATAAATGGCCAGTTTCCAAGTGGGTTTAATCAAGAAGATTTTTTGTATCCTCAAAAAACTTTCCAGAATCCTTCTGGACTGCTAGATCACAATTCCTCTGCACCGCCGCCTGAAAATATTCCCGATATAAGTAATGCTAATGGTCAGAATTATCACGGGTTCATGAAGAATAATTTCCAGTCAGAACCAGATGTTTTAAATCAATCAAAGCAAAGTCAGAATTCTCAAGCTGCGAAGCCAATAGTACAAGTATGTTTGGAAGTACATATTCTATGATTCCTAGGAGCATGTTGAATTTCTTTTCAGTTTACATTGCTAACTTCATCTTAATTTTCTAGGGCGCTTCCAGGCCGTTATCCAACGTGCAGGCATCTAATCTTCGTCCTTCTGCTCCTCAAATTAGCTCGAGAGCAGCAGAACTTAAAGCACAATTGCTAGCCAGACGAGCTAATCCATCAAATTCTCCTGGTAGCAATCCTATCACCAAATCTGATGTAAATGATAGTGTGAATGTTGCTAGACAAGATAAATCCCAGGCCCCCGACTCAATAAACAAGCCTTCATCTACACCCTCGATCTCTGAAAATCAAGATAGACCATTGAATTTAAGTGATCTTATTTTGCAGTACTCCGACTCAAAATCTAGGGCTGAGGCAAAAAAAAAATCTTGAGGTGCAAAAATCTCTAGAGAACAATCAAACCACAGCTGTTAAACCTAACACTCCGGTTCCAGCACTTCCAAGAGAGAGCCAAAGCTCTGCAAGTAAAAATACTCCGTTGGCTAAAAAAAATGGCTCTGTATCGAAGAAAAAAAGCAACAATAAATTAAATAATAAAGACTATAGCCGAAAAGTTGACAATAAAGTATCCGATCCAGAGACTTCTGAGGGGGAAATAATTGAAAACGTGGATTTGGTAGAAAATAAATCAACTGGGAAATTAAAAGAAGTACCCCCGATAAAAAGTGTATCTAGAAACGAGGAAAGACCTGTGCGTACATCCTTCATGGATCTGACTACAAACACGCAAGAAAACTCTGGTTCTAGTGAAGGATCTATATTGCACTGCTCGGGGTCCCCTACTTCCCCAAACCAAGCGAATTCCTCTGTCGGTTGTAAACCTGCGTATACTAACCAACGCTTTGATGACAAAAATTATCCAGTAGGCCCCAAAAGTGAACAGAAGATAAGACCAATTCCAGAAAGTCAAAATCAGTCTCGTCATGATATTCGTACTGATGAGATTCAAAAATCAGAGGTATGCATTCAATCTAGAAGAGTGGAACCCGGACGACAGAAACAGCCACCAGTGCGAGAGCGGGAATCGGATCGAGAATCTCGTATTTCAACATATCCAGCTCTCCAAGATGTTCTTCTCCATGATGTTGATCTAAAAGAATGGTTAGAGATTACTGGCTTTAATAATAGACCGTACAGAGACAAAATATTGGGTCGTCGAAGAGCTATTGCTGCTCTCGATGCTCAGAGGGAGAAACTAATTGCTGAGATTGAGGCAGAGGAGCGAGGTGGTATACCTATTCAATCCCAGCCCTTCTCTTCATCAATGCTGCCTCCACCTATACCCATATCTAAACCAGGTGACCGTCTTGGATTTACATCAACTGCCTCCAATATTTCTACTGTTCCTTATGAACGTCATAATATAGGTCCAAATAAGCGATCATTTTCCCAATCTCAGGATCATTGGCTGGAAAATGGACCTGGAAAAATTGCTCGCACAGATAATATTAATTATAGTCAATGGACTAAGGATGAACTATCTTCTGATAGTCGCCGACCTAGGTCAAGTGGCCATGATACTGCTAGTCGTCAAGTATTTGATCACTATGATGATATGTCACGTGCCAATGCAAATAGTAGTCGAGAATCGCCAATTTTTGTAGCAAGTGAGCGTAAATCTCCGTCTCGCGTCAGTGGATATGAAAACGATCCATATGATGAAGACGAGATTTCGGAAACAGGAACTCGATCCTTTGAGGGGCGAAGAAACCATAGAGGACGAGGTTTTGACTCAAAACATCGTGGTCGTGGAAGAGCTAGAGGGCGTGGCGAAATTCGCGACTCTCGTGATAGTCCCGAGCCTAGAAGTGAGGTTTCTTCTTCAAGCCTTAAAACTGCTAATAGTAGACCTAACAAGGCTTCACGAGCTGCAAGTAGGGGGTCAAGAGGAAATCATTAGATAAACTGCTAAATAAAGTAATATGTGCTAGAATAGAGTTCTAATCTTCTAATTTTGTTTTATAAGATTTTTCCATCTTTATATTTAGATATAAATTAATTAATTGCATAATTGGTTCAAGATTTATGACTTAAAAAATTGAAACTTTTAAGTGCTATTCACACTAGGGTTGTCTAAATAGCTAGCGGGCCAATTAATAGCACACTGAGTGCTCCTATCATTAACGAATAGCCAACGCTAGTTACTCCGCGGGTATGATGTCATGGCGATTTATCAGATGAATTAGAATCGCATCCAGAAAATGTGGCTGTGATCCATACAGTGTTCAATTCATATTTACTAGCTTGTACCTGAGACATTAAGACCTATTCATTGCCATTTACTTATTTTTTTGATTCTAGGTCCGAGGCAACTGCTCTGCATCTTTTCAGATCCAGGACCGATAGAGCTGGCAGGGATCAAGCGCTACAATATATATCATTACAACAACTAAGAATTTATATCCATATCAACTAATGAAAATGAAAAAGTAGCCAAAAGAAGGTATTTCTATGGGTTGATCCAAGTATTTTGATGCTCGTTCAACTCAGCCAGTCCTCAATATCAGTAAGGTTCGTGAACACATTTCTCGCATTCAGTTAGGTTCCTAAAGCAACTCGTTTTCTACGCAAATTTAGTAAACTTATTGAGATCTTTTTGCCCGACAAGTTGACTGATAAAATACCCCATGGACTCGCCTTTTCTCAGCTTGCGTACTTAAGTGACATACTCTTGACATTGGACAAATTATATGGGTGAAGTTTCATATCCAAAGACACATTTTAAGCTAGCAACTAAATATTTTTAAACGATGATAATCCGAAAAGTCTTCATGTCCTGTTCTGCCTGTTATAGGTTTATGTAGTAACCGCCGATGAAGGGCTAGTTCTGGTGATTTCTTTCGGTGCATTTGTAAGTTTAAATCACGATATCGAGCTCGACAGGCTTTAGACTACCGCTTTTCCACGAAGTTCTGGCGGTCTCGGTACATTAAAGAGCCTAAGTATGCTAGAGAAATATAGCCTGGATGAGTTTGGCGGTGAGTAAGATTCTATGATACCGAACGGGTTGTTTTTATCAGATTCCTCAATTCCACTCTTCTTTATGTGACCTGGCATTCATCACCATTGTAAATATGCTAATAATCTTTTAATTCCCACTGAATTTATCCTCACTTTTAGGACTTGAAGGTGTGAGTATGGCGTCACTGCTAGTTGTCCAAGCCTGCACTTTTCCCCAGATCCTCCAAACGCCGAGAATTGCGACTCAAAAGCTGCGCCAGGTAAAGTTATTCTCAAACTTACTTGCTCTTACACGAGGCCCGACGAAATGGACATACATCGCTATCGTGAAGGTTCTTAGTGAGATGTAAGGTTATCCCGAAAAAAAATATTTAGACGCAAACCGACAGCATGGAATTGAATGTAGACGATGAATTGGATGAGGAACAAACTGAGATCCTTTTACAGAAGAATTAATTACCCTCGCTCCTAGCAATAACACAGACTACATCCGCTCTCACCCGAGAATGTACATAATAAGAACAATCAAAATTGCAGCAAATCTTATAGGTTCGATCAAATGGCTTACTAGACCTGAAAAAAAAAAAATTGACCAATTGAGAAATCTTGAGTCACAATATCCAGGTAGTTGGAGTAGGCTCTCTCTAGCGCTTCTTACCGACTGAGCCTCACGTGCGATGCGATGCACGTCGTAGAGCGTGAGTACTAAATACAAGAAAAATGAGCCGAATTTTACAAACAAAAATCCCCATAATTTAAGAACAAAAGTAGTCTAGAGTCTGAAAAGAAAAACTTTGAAAGCTTCAGCGCCACACAGCTAAATTAGAGAGGGTGGGCGAGTAATGTTTCGCCCTTGACTCAGAGAATGAGACGCAAAAGCCTGAATCATTCGAACTCCGTCACTCGATACGAAACTTGGTCTCTGATAGATCGTAAGTATCAGATTTATGGATGGTAGTCTTGGGAAAGGCCGTTTTATTACCGACTCCTGAGTGATACTTTTTGCTAAAAAAAAGATAAATCATGATATTTCTAATTTCAAATTTCAAATTGTAAAATCTCAAAACCACTCTTCCCATCGAGGACTTCTTCACTTCCATTCCATGTACATTTCTTTCCCTTTACCACTCACTCTTTATAAGATACTTTATCAATTCCTTTATCACCTAAACCACGCATATCCTTATTATCGAGCCAGAAATATACAGGAGCTAATACTTTTTTTTATTTATAGACCTTCAAAAATCTTTCCATGCCAATTGCCTTAACCGGGCGGCTCGAGTAAGGTAATTAGCATAAATCATTTTTATCAAATTCTGGTACTTTTTAGCCTTCCATCATTAAAATCTCATTTTCTTGATTTCTCATAAAAGGTTATGTTGTTTTTTAAGATTTCATCGTGACTGAGCAAGCTACCATTCATATAGTATGTATATAGAACTATTCCTAGTTCTGAGACCATGAAGAGCCTCAATTTTTCAATTAGCTCAGGTAATGGCCCGTTATTTCCTAATTTCCTTGTACAAAGAGGACTTCAGAATCTAGAGGCAGAAAAGGCGACAAAAGATCTTTTGAAAAGTGGTTAGTACTTCTCGTGCTAGTATCTATTATGCATCTGCGGTTACGCTGATCCATATACATATTTTTACAAACCATAAAGTTCCAAACCATGATTTGACACGAAAAACTAGATAGGTATCCGGCAAAATGCATGCATCTACTGCTGTTATCAACGCTTTTGGGGTAGCTCCTCTTTGCATAGAGTTTAAACGCTGCATATGCTGTGCAAAATAAAGTGCTTTCGCACTCCAAGTGTTTACATGATGCATGAATTAGAGGCAAGAGTCTAGATGTACACCTAGCCATCGAATACTCTCCGCCGGTATAATCATATTTCCATTGATCATGATTCCTACAGATTCTTCTTTCTTACGCCCAGGAAATTGGACTATTTCCGATTTTTTAGCGTTAAATGAAACAGCATGTTCCTCGGCCCATCTAACTTCACTATCAACTTCTCTTTGCGCAATTACTACTGATTCTCTAACCGTACGTCCAATGCCTAGGATTTCGATATCGTCAGTACAACTGAAACGTGCTAAAGTGTTACCACTCATTAATTCTACCATATGAAGGAGGAGCAGTAGCGGTGAAATGAGTGAGCTTCGAGGTACTCCACATAACAACTCTTTGGGGTTTGTAATTTCTCCTTGGAAGCGTACTTTTACTCTTCTACCTTCAAGGAATTATTTGGTCCACTGTAAAATTGAATTAGGCCATCCGCCAGATTAATCTATTGTGTAATATTGCATCAAAAGCCCCCTTCACGTCCATCGTAACAAGCGTTGAGGCCAAACCTTGTGTTTTGGCTTCCTTAATTTCGTGTACAACGCAAGAAACAAAGTCCGTAACTGAACGTTTGAATAACGCATCGAATTGCTGCCGACTTACAATCTCTGACGTTATAGCAAGATGAGACATTCTCTTTGCTATTAATTGCTCTCATCCTTTTCCAAGACAAGACAAGACAAGAAAATAATGAAATTGGCTTCCATCCTTTCACTAATGATGAGTCACGCTTAGGCTTAGAGGGAAAACCCATTTCTGCAAATTTGAAGCAGGTTGGGTGATATCCAAAATAGATACAGGCACGAAAAAGATTTGTTACGTATGATACTATAATTTCCCAACATGCAATGAGAAGTTTGATAGATATACCGTCGCCACCGGGACTGGTGTTTCCACTTCCGATTGTACATGTCCGTACTTCAAGCTCCGATATGTCTTCTGACCATGGGATGCGCGCCTCGCATGATATTGGGCGAATATCATCAGATGCGGAGAAACGTGCCAAAACACAGTCTCTAAGAATAATTGCTTGTTCTGCCTGATCTGCAATAAATCGCCCTTCAAATTGAAAGGGGGGTATGATACTGACATAATGTGGAGCCACCCGTCCCATTAATTTGTAAGCGTCTCGAGAGGATTTCATATTTTTTACCTTTCTTTTCCAGTGCTCCCTAATTGGCGAGGTAACAGTGGTTCTGAATGTCCTTGCCCGTTTGATGCGCTCGTTTTCCTTTACTGCTTCCTGATTTTTTAAGTGGGCAGACATACACTCAGGAGTCTACCAAGGTGCATTCTTTCCACTTTTCTTGTTAGGTCGTTTCCCAACTGCTTTCAATGCATTATCAAGTGCCAAGCAAATTTCTTGGGCATATTTTTCTGTCATTTCTATGGTATTCAGAGTAGCCATTGCGATCTTGGTGAATTGAGGTATCTTGTCTCTTGATATTCGAAGCTTACAAACAGAAGTTTGTGAAATTGCTGTCGACGCTTTGAAGTTGGGAACGAAGCCACGAATTGGAAGGTAGTCGCTATTCATGCAATCCTCTTTTCTGATCCATGCCATTGTATTCTGTACACTCGTCCAAGCTATGTCTGGTGTATTTCCAGCACAGCGTGTCGGCTCACCCACTATCAGGCAAGTTAGGTTATGCGTCTCTGTCCATTTATCTATCTCCTTTTTTTGGCAGTAGTAACTATTCATACTGGGTTGCCAGGCCCAGTAGACCGAGTTAAATTCTCCAATTACTACTGTTTTAGGGGTAGGTTTCCAGTCTAGTAATGGTTGTACCGCACAAGGATCATGTGGTGCTTTTAGACATTTAAGAATATTATTTCATTAACTTCTGCCCAGCAGTAATCACCGGATAAATTTTTCTGGACTTTATCCTATTGGGATCTTTCTTTACATATGTTGTATGCCGAATGTTGTCACCACCAAAAGGAAAATGAATATCATAGTAAGGGTGACTCTTCGTTCGATCAAACCACTAAGGGCTCTTGTATCGACAAAACATCGATTCTTAGATCACATGCACGAGATAGTGCGATGTCTTGCGTAGTACCACCTCTTCCTATATTTATGGACATAAAGTTAATTACAGACTGAAGGGAGTAGCAAACCTGTGGGTTGCCCTTCATAAGCGAGATGCAATGCCTGTCGAATATTCAATAGGGGTCGCATAAATGCTGTCAGCACTGCTATTAATTTCTAAAACCTGGCTACTTGATGCATCGAGAACTATGGTTTCAGAGGTTGTCTTCAGCAGCTTTGGCTCGAATTACTGCTTGGTATTCACTATCCCCCATTTCACAATATAATGTCATTTATTCTTTAGTAGATGCCCCAGTGTGGGTAGGTCGGGCTAGACTGTGGTGGCCTACATCGCTCCGATAGTCGTAGATGTAGACATCTATGACTATGATGATGTAGCCACCATAGTTTCTGCATTTGGCAGTTGCCATGCATACATCTACAGAATGATTTATAGAGCACGACGTTGTTCTTGAACAATTCTTAGCCCGAGTATGGCCATTGCAACGCTTACAAAAGCTAATAGGCTGTTGCTTTTTGGAGGGCCTCACCATTCCAGAATCATCAAAGGCTCTGAATCCACTACGTGGAGCTTTTGTGAAATATGCCATCCATTTTCTGTATGGCGCATCGGTATTATTCCGGCCATAGAGTTTAAGATGAGCTGGTCTGACGGAACAGACTCGCTCAATTTCGTCAGCAAGCATTGACTTTTCTACCTCTAACTGTCCTTGTTCCATACGAATAGTCGATGGTACAGTGGGAATTAATATTGAAACCCAGTTAGTGGCAGGTTCAAATTTCACTCCCGACAAGAAGAGAATGCTTATTGCTTTCAGAATAGTCTCGTGAGCTTCAGTAGTACAAGGACTTAGAGCAAATCCTGAGTGGACAGGTTTGATATTTCCAATCAGAGATGATAAGGAGCTTGTTAATAATCGCCTCTCGTATGTCTGCAGAAGATATATTTCTCCATTCATAGTCTTGCGGGAGGCAAAAAAATAGTCTTTTATATGATATTAAAATAGCAGGGTTATTTTTCTGGTATATTTTTAGGCTTTGTTTGTTTTTAGTGACTGTTTGTATATTACTGCTATGGATGACTCGAGCTTTTTTCTGCTCCTTAAGCGCCACAGTAGCATTATTTTTAGTGATTCCTGGAAGTTCTATCTCTTTAATCATGCCCAGAATTGGACCTTGGTTCGAAGCAATACGCGGTATTGCGACTTTTGTCTTCGTCAAGTTTTTATCCTTATCTTTTCCTTTGTTATTTCCGTTCTCATTGCCTTTGTTTAGTTTTGAAAGGAGAGGAGCACGTAGAAGAGAGGGGGACGAATTAGCTGCTGCAAAATTTGCTTTTGCAAGTTAAAGATATGCCTTAAATTCATCATCATCATCTTCTTCTTAATTAATTTTGTAAAGTTTGTACTATCCATGCTACTAATCACAGTTGTACAAATCATTAGTCGCGCGTGCTAAGCACGTTCACCACGCTGTCGGGTCGCAATAATCTCAGCAAGTTCCCGCGGAAGGAAAGCATTCGCAATATCAGATTTGTTTCTGCTGTTATACTGGGGACTTTCTGGTATTGAACACTTGGAAGGTGCGACAGGCTTGAGGATCTGTCTGCCGTCTGCTGTCTTTGCAGGAGGTTCGAGGTTTAACGGTGGTGCAGGTGGAATGAAAGGAGATGGGGAAATAGGTACTGGAGTAATAGGGGGGGTGGGTGATTATTGATGGCTTCGTTCCGTTAAAGGAGCTTGAGACTCTTGAGAGATATCCATAGTCAGTCATCCTTAGATTCTATCCTGTATTAACGACTTTTTCAAAAAAAATTGTTGAAAAAGTGTGATTAAATCGCCTTGAAATTTTCTAGATTCATATCAATTTAAGAGTTGAATTGAATATTTGCTGTTGAACTGTTTGAGTGGAGAGTAGTGATGTTGCAATCTTATTTATTATCTCGAGTTGCATAACGCATATAGTTTTTTTACCCTGCAATTCTGTTTAAAAATAAGTCGCGCTAGACAGGGTAATGCAGATATTTTTCTAGGATTATTTTCGCGCTAAATTACCGTTCAGGGTACATGATTAATACTCATCTTTCTTTTTTTCTTTTCATGCCATATTTTAGCGTATCCACTTGTTTTGTGGCTCGAGAAAGTAAGACCGACTACGTAGCGTCTTTTGACCTTAGGATTAAGGAAAGCTCTACTGGTATGGGCGACTGTTAACTACGAATGGGGGGTTAATGCACAGGTAAGTATGGAAATCGACGGGATGCATTGCACGCCGAAAAGGTATAGAAGAAAAAACCCTTTGGCATATCACAAAATACAGAGGTCTCAAGATTCTGTTGAATTTCTCGAACAGGTAAAAACCCCTAGGCGCGAGGAGAGATTACAGCCTTCAATTGCTCTGCATCCTGTTACACATATATGATTTTAGAAGCCACGTGATATTAGGAACTAGCCTATTTTAGTTAGCTTGGTTATCGTAGCCAAGTGAGTATAGATGCCCCGGCATTCAGATAGGAGAACTTCAAGTTTTATATATCCACCTCTTTCCGTACCAAATGGTAGCATTACCTAATTGAAGTCTCGTCCACCAGCTATACGCACCAGGAAGATAAAATCGTTTGAACCAGATTAAACAACCATTACAAACCACTTTTGTCGTCAAAATTTTGATGGCAAGCATCAAAGCCAACCTTGATTTAATTACCTACCGTGATGAGCGACGCAAGTGAGGCAAATCGTCAAGTAATAGTACGTCCCGTCAAGCAGCACAACTATTAGAACGGCTTTTCATAGAACGCCCCAAGTCTCAAGATAGGTATTCTGTGGACCAAAAGGCAGCGATTACTTGGGTGTTGCAGAATTTCTCGGCCCCTCCCGCTATTGCATCGAGTAACCCTGCATCTGCTGCAACAGCCTTGGCAAATATTCAAATCCCTAATAACTGG
>PEDP01001068.1:0-14268 GCA_002918395.1 Erysiphe pulchra | reverse complement strand
TTGATTCAACAGAAGAATAAGAGTGATTTCGAGCCAATAGTCCAAAACTGTTCATGAATACCACACCGAGATGCAGGAGTGAAACCACTTGCAGCAACTGCAGCTGTATTTCATCAATCGACTGAATTCCCTCATCAAATGGAGAGACGGCGTCTCAATCCATTTGGAGTCTTCTTCAGGCTGTTGATGAATGTCTGTCGAATTGCTGCAGATTTCACTCTGGCTTGATCGATATTCATTTCCAATTTTCACCATTGCTACAAAATATCTTTTATCGATTCTGACGATATCAATGTGGATTTCCAAAAAAGAGGGTAAAAATAATGCCAAAACGTAATTGATGATATGGAAAATGGTGGTGAGTAGGAGAAAGGAACTAAATGTGGGATTCGGATAATAATTGAGGAGGCTGGGCTAGGTAGCCCATTTTGTTGAGGAATTATTTGTTGAAAGCCAATAGATTGCTTTGTATCAATTTACTCCATATCCAGGGTTGTAGCTCGCTTATTTCTTGTAGCGAATGGAATGCCCTGCTTCTTATATTTTCGACTCCATCCATTTCTAGTAGCAAATGAGAAGTCGTCCTAAAAGACAGCACGACTCCACTTTTAAAAAGTAGCAAATAGTGTGTCCTTCTGGACTGTCTAGCGTGCAGAGGCCTGTCGCCCTGAGCCAATGAAAAAATAGCTGACTTCTCAAAATGCTCCAAAATATTCCAAATTTGCACCGAAGATAGCGCTTGAAGTTACCTTTCTAACGGTACCATTTCCACCGATTTTATCTCCCATCCCGAAATCTTATGTGTCGCGCCGTCCAAAAAGTTTGATGGGGTCTCGCTTATTGCTGTATTTTTAGCGCCGTTTTGGGCCAATCTGGAGCAAGAAATCCTCGCTTAAACAGGCCAGCAGCCAATGAAACGCCACAAAAAAGGATCCACATTTATTCTAATAGTATATATAGAAGAGACAGTTGTCGCGCTGAAAATTTAAATTATTTAACCCCCACGCAGGCTATATAAATATATAGTCTTGGCGTTTGAAGAAATGGACAGTTTGTTATATGCCCTAGAGAAAGACTCAGTTTCACAACAAGTAACTAGGCTATTTATAATCTATCTTCAGACTACCTATGAGCTTTTGACTTACTACAATGAAGTTTTTCTGTTAGATTGTAGCTACAAGAAAAATAAGTTCAAAGATGTCCTCATTAAGTATCGTTGATTGGACTTGCTTCATGAAAATTCAATGTTGACGAGGTCCAGAACGACTACAAATGGTCGCTTGAACAGGGACTGAAAAACAGTACAGTCTTCTTAAAATGCTTTTTCCGATGGTATAGATTGCGAGTCGTAAAGTTGCCTTCATCAAATCCATTCGAAGCGTATTTGCCTAATCCCTCATTCTATGCTTATTGGGGGCCTATGCCTCGAAATTTTTGGTTGAAAAGGAAGTGGACTGACTGCCTTATGCAAGACTGGGAAGTTTTAATTTTTGGCTCAACAGCTCGAGAATATACAGACAACTTGAGTAGATCCAATGGCCGATACGCCGATGATCAGGCTCCCAATTCCAATTTAGAGTCTGTATATCATGAGAACATACGAGCTAGTTATTCCAGAATTTTTAATTGGGTGTAAGAGACATAGTTAAACCCTAGAGGTACAGCTTTATAAGGTGCTACACAAATCGAGTACTCTATACAACGACACAGCGCGCAGAGAGTGCTCACATAGCTCCAAAAGCAAAGTTTTAGCGCTCAACTGGTGATCGTTTCTCTGTATTAAATTCTATTTAGCTTTTACTACAGAATCAGCTTGAAGACTGTCGCCAAAGAATACCTAACGTCAGAGAATGTTTGTTGTTGCTTATGAGCACTGTGCACTAATGTTTTGAGAGACAACAACAGCGGCACCTACGCCTACACTTTGCAAGGTACTTTAACAGTATCAAAAGTGAAGGGCCTAATAGAACATCTTTGAGAAACTACACAGGGGTCTTTAGACTAGACTATGGTACTCCCTTGCATTTGTCAGATTGCTGATCTTTAGCAATCTAAGCGCATACTGCAACCTCAATATCTTTACTTGCATTGCCTTCATCCTAGGCCAAACATGCCTCAGCCTCCTGCCCTATAAGAGACTGGCGAGGCAAGAGTTTCTTCGATGGTCAGTCAAGAGCAACATTATGACCAAGACCCTGAATTTATATAATCGGATCGAGATGAGATGGTGAATATCGAAGAGATTGCTATTGTGCGGGGAAAAGGTTGACAAAGTGCAAAGTGGATCGTGCATGAAAAAGAAGAAGCAAAAAACCTAAAATCTTCAATAACAGCTACTCATCGTGAACCTTCCGCGCTTGAATTAGCTCATGCATATCAAACAGCTAGCAAACCTAGTTAAAGAAGAATCAGAAGCAGGCCTTCAAGTCGTGATGGCACAGTACGAAGAGTTCCTGCGAACATGTTGTCTACACTTCGGATCTAGTGTTGTTTTTACATGTGTTAGGTTATGTTTGAAGTGTTTTTGAGTGTTTTTGAGTGTATATCGGAGGACTAGTGAAGAAATAAATGGAGAATTTAGAAAGGTGAGTCTGTTATCTATAATGAAATATACAGTTATATCTTAACTTGAGCGGTTGACCTTTAATTTAACGTCCCTTAAGATAGCATATCATTAGTTGGCACTAACGGAAATTTTTGTTTTAGTAAACGTTTTATATTTAGTGAAATTATTTTGTACTATATAACAACTGAATATCTAAATACATTTCCAAAAAAATATATATCTAAAACTAATAATAAAGGATGAACCATAACGTTCATAATACCTTGGTGAAGAGAATTTTCTAGGAGTCCATGTATGTGGCATTGCACGAGAACTCCCAAGCTCCTTGATTTCATCGTGAAGTTTGATTATCCCTGCAACGTCTTCTAGGGATTTTGCGACAAATTTCATGTTATCGAGAGCATACTGATTATCAATTTTGTCTAATAGCAACTGAATTTTTTCTTTAGCTCCCTGCCAATCAGGTATCGTCAGAACTTCATCTTCCAGATCGCGTTACGGATCATTTTTAAATTTAAATTTAGGCAACCGGTCGACAGATCCTCTATTGACCACCCATCTTTATCCGATTATGCAATTTTTGGCTACCTTGCTTTGGACCCCAAGTTTCTGTCATAGACCTCCATATCCTGGTCAAAAGTCTGATCAAATGCTACCAAATAAAGTACATTTTTTTCATTTTCGTAAATAAGCGTAAGCAATAAACTAAATAGTCATATAGCAAGTCTGGTTGACTCATTCCACTGGGATACTTTGTAGAATGAACATAATGAATTTTTCATTGAACAGTATCACGAATAAGTTGAGGTTCTGCTTTGGTGTGGCTTTAAGTTGATTATGGACAAGTAGTCTGTCCACTTTATTATTGGACAAATATACTGAGGTATAAAATTCAATATTGCACATACTTCCTTCTGATGAGGCCGAGAAAAATTCCAACGAATACTTGAATAGAGATTGTAATGACATGACTTACTACTTAGTCCAATTTATTGGGTTACGGATCACAAACCTACCTTTTAATTTGCTGCTTAAATCACATCAATATAAATCTGATAACATTAGACTCGAAGTTTTTGGTTCAAAGGGTTCAAAGGAACCATCTCAATAGTCTGAATAAAGAGTGGTAGGTAAAGATCAATAGCTCTGTAGTTCAAATATTAGATTATAACTTCAGCAGCTTTAATGACGCATACACTCTAGGTCGGAATCCCAACTCAGAGGTGTCAGATCATGAAAATCAGCAAATTAATTACTCTAGAATCTAAAACTAGGTACAAGAGATGTGGCTTCAACCCTGGAGTCGCAAATACGTAATATGCTGAACATATCGAATTCTTCGTTTGGATAGTTCATCATACAGCGTACAGCAAGCGCACAGAGGGCTTGCTTTCAGTCATTTAATTTCTTATCACAACAAAAATAAGTGTATTTCACAGCATCAATATCTGTACTAGTATTGACTTTATTGATTTTATTCCAAGTCAAATACGCCTCACTCCCTGCAATCGAAGAAACTTGATAGGGACAGGTTACTTCACAGGATAATGAAGAGCAGTATTTTGGCGAGGATTTTGACTTTAATCCACTGTATGAAGGAGATTTTTTAATGATTAACGAAGAGCCTGCTATTATGCAGAGAAAAGATGGGCCTGATGGCTTGCGCAACAGACGGATGCCAATACCCTTCTTTGTATGAATGTATGTATGTAAATATGTGTTTTTATCTATTCGTGCTATCTTGACTCCAAGACTATCATAACACCAGGGTTCCTCACTGACCCAGGCGAATCCTTTTGAGTGCTCCTATCCCCTTTTGCCACGAACTAAAGATCCCAGATAACTTGATCCATGATGCGTAGCCATTTGACTCGGTAATTACCCTTAGAATTCAACTGCCTTTCCTACAGAACTTTCTGCCTCCCCCAAAATTAAAAAGGGCAGCCATGAAAACAGTATACGGGAGGAAATGCCCCAAAAAACATGCAACCTCAGCTAGGAGAAGTCTAGACACTGGAGTCACATGAGGTGCATATCCCTATCTGTATCTCCCTTAAAATCCCATCATCCAGAAACCCTCCCTAAACCGACACCGCCAGCGCTTAGGTAGCGATGCTTTCCGCGGGAGACAGTATAACGTCAGAATATTTGTAAACTGTGACAATTCATTGTAGTAAAAGGGCCCAGTACAGTCTAATTCATAGCCGTTATAACGAGGGCTATGTACGCCGGAATCTCGTATGGATGATTTTTCCTCCGTGACCAAGCGGTGCATGAATATGTTGGCTTTGAAGTTAAACTCTAGATTTTTAGGGAACCACAAAAGGTAGAAACATCAACTTCATGCCTCACCTTCCTTTGATACTACTCATAATGGGAATTCGGCGTTTAAGTTAGCTCAATCTCCTTATTTGGAAATCCAAATTAGTTGTAGAATATAGCGAAAAGAGTGTTTAAGTTATGGTGACCAGACATAATCTATAATGCGACGAGTTTCTGTAAACTTATTTTCTTCATTTGTCATCTTGAGATTTTCTTGTAGAGGTCTATACATGGATAATTTTAAAAGGATTTGTAGGGAACTAAAGAGGTAATAAGTAAAAATTCTATATAAACTATTTTTCATCCATCTAGAGAAATAATTTTCATTTCAATTGACAACTGTGTATGCAGTTCTCAGCTAAACAACATTCCATCGATTGTCATGAGCGAGCAATCCGCAAGGTGTTTTTGACCCCTGGTTAAAATTTAAAATTAAAGTCAAATTTATCCATGAGGAACTATTGTAAACAGTTAACTTAATGAGTTGAAACCCCGATTCTCATATGTGAGCTGACGGAGGATGGTTGACTAATAAATAGTTGACTGTGATAACGTGTTTCGTCATTCAATTGGCCACTCTAACCATTAAAATCCTCATTACTGTACAGTAAATCTACAACCATCATAAATATTAATAAAATAATTCTAAAAATATATGATTTAAGTATTTTGACATTGAGCGATCTTGTGTCATTGAATACCGCAACCACTACACGTTGGTAGTGCTCGTTGCCGTCCGATATTTTCCTCATATTGGACGGCATTTCTGGGACTAATTTTGCTTTTTTCGGCCATTAACTAAGCCTGTAAAACAATCCCTTATGAAACATATCGTCTTCGATACTGTTGCTTCTAATTTCGGCGTTGACGATACCAGTTTGACTGGTATACTTTTCTGGAAAGAATAATAAACAACTGAATCGCTCAACCTGACGCTTTGATTCCCTCGATCACCGTTATCCATTCGCGACTCCATGGCTGTACGGCAATAGCTCGCTTGATTTTATCAACGCTTACAACCAACTTTGAAGTTGCGATAACTCCCATCATAAATTCAGTCCCACCAAAATTGTAAGTATCTTCTGAGAGTATGCCGTAGGATTGACGCGTCTCTCACACAAAATGAAACCACGCGTTTATTGTCACTGGATCTTCGCTTTTTGCGCGCTGGAATGGAATTATGATTCCATTTGGTACACAGCTCAGGCTGATTTTTGATACATCGGGATACCTAATTCTTCCTGACCGGTTTTGGTGAAGGATCCGAACCGTATTTCTCGAGCAAAACGCTCGCCATTCGTCTTCATCGAAAATCTGTGGCGGAAATTTTTGTCGATCAAAATAAAGAATCACACTTAGATTTAGATTAATTTAAACATTACTAGCAGTACATCGTTGATAAATGTTTGTTCTGAGTCCAATTCTGTGGCAAATTGTGATGATTGATACGTCGCTCAAGCTTCTCTATGAGAATTCGTTTATTGATGTTACTAGTAATGACTCTGCGGATAAAATTAGGGTTTCCAAAAGCTTCTTGCTGATTGCAAAGCTCAATCTTGCGATACATGCGCGCACGAAATTCTGAATAGTTAACATTATCTCGTTTTCTAGCCGCTGATCGAATTCCACCAAAAATTGAAGAGTCTTGGGAATAGTAGTAGAAGTAAGTAAGTCCAACAGTTCTACGAAGTCAAAATCGGAAGCCTTCATTTTGCCAAACAATTTTTACAAGACGTCTCAAGGTAGCCTCTGATTCTTTTCACTCAGAACTAACTTCATTTACTTCCACCTGAGGGTTTAAAGTGACCGGCAATTGATCAAGAACAATGATATATTTTATGTCAAGCTCAATCAATGCTTTGAAAGTGTTCCGAAAATAAATTAGCACTCGGAACTCATCATACTAGTTTGTGCTGCTACTCAACTGTAACCGTAAATCACAGCCACCAACATTTACTGAGATATGCACAGCCACCTGATTTTACCAACCTGTAGACCTCGTTACTGCCTGCATATGCTAACCCGTATCAAGGCAATCTACCGACCTCTTGTTGTAATTAGACTAGACATAGATAGTACTCTGTATTGGACTTGGAGTAATCAACAACTCAAAGTCAACCTGACATTTACAGACTCCTACTACTACTGACACTGACACTGCACACCCTACCTCTACGCCCCATTATGAAATCAGTCGCCATTTGAAATCACCCAGTGTATTGTTAACTCTACCTATATTTCTTATCATAACATGTTAAGTAATTTTTGTTAATAGAACTAGAATTTGGCCTGCTCCTCGGACACCGAGGAGCCTAGTTGTTAATAGAATGTTGGCTATCCAGCCACCCTGCTCTATGTATTAAATTCGAGTAAAGACGCTCCTGGTTGGACTAATGCTTACTTCTGCTTTCGAAGGCAGCAAGCCTTGGCGTCCTTTATCCAAATTTGGATTAGTTTTAGCAAGGCTACGGCCCTAGTTAGATAGACGTAAAATAACAAAACAAAACAAAACAAAACAAACAAACATAGGGATAACATAACACTGCACGCGACGCGACGCGACAATGACAAAATTTCAAAAAATCTCGGCTAAACAAAACTTGTTATAAATTTGCAAGGATAATCAGTAAGAGATAAAACATGGGGTGCCCTTTACGGTTCAATGCGGTGGTGTCTCCTCATACTCAATCATCGAATATCATAAATCGCACCCTTATAAGGAACAATAATGCCTTAAAAGCCATATTAAAATTTAAAAGCCTGATTGATTTCTTTTTACAGAAAATACTCAATGTTGAATGTTTTTGATAGCTATATGTAATGTTTGCTCTTGTCGTAATTTAATTACTCTTTAAAACTAGTATCGAGAGGATATTTCTTGCTGCTACCATTTGACCACAACCGTATCATGACAATATGACTGAAACATTTAGCTTGAGATTAAATCTGCTTCTTAACTATGAATGGAAGCAATATTCCATTGAGAAGTCATAGTAAATAAATATCACGCACTCTAGGAACATTTTGGTAGAAAATATACTTTTAGTAAATTCGATACAAATATATCACGTGAGGTGCTGCAAGTTCTATTAATTTGCGACCCCAAATCTAAGTCACGATGATTCATCGTTTCTAATAAACTGCTGTTTATTTCAAATACCTGCAACACTTTGAATACCTTTCTTCACAATTCTTCATTTTTAATTCTTTTTCTCTTTAGAGAATTTACGTGTAGAGCTTCACCTCTAAGCACACAAGGGCTTGGGCGGGTTATCACTTATTTAGTTTTAGATTTTAAATCAACATGTTTACAATCCTTTATTAATATTTCATTCTTTCCTGGAGAATTTTTAATAATATATAGATATCAAATTTCCTGTTCAACATGACGTCTTTTGATGATAAATCTACAGCTCAAGATGGCTCTTTAAATCTATCCAAACCTGACCATATTCAGATAGAAACAGACCAGCGTAATGAGACTACAAATGAAGTTCTTCAAGATATTCGTGCTAGTGATCATCTAAATTTTGATGAAGCAGCTGTTCTTGAGAGCCTAACTGAAAATGTTAGGAATCAAGATGACCTCGAACGTGATATTACGAACCAAGCAAACCTGTTTATGATTGAACATGAAGATGAACTTGATAGCAAGCGACTAGAAAAAATTAAAATTAATATCGAGAAGCTTGAAGCTCAGAAACGAATCCAAAAACGACGTCTAAATGCTAAAAGTATAGCACCGGATAGATGCCATCAAGAACTTAAACGATTAGCAATTGAAATTGAAAACCTTAAAAGAGATATTATAGATATTGAAAGTCGAGTAGAAGAAAGACATCAAATTGAACATGAAGAGAATGGCAGTAGCTGTATTGGCTCAAATCTTAAAATGCCAAATGAAAGTCAGAAGGAGTATTTGATTCGAACGGGAAAAATAACACCCTTCTTTCAGACACCAGGGGTGATATCCGAGAAGATTCTAAATAGCCCAACTGGATCAAGTAAAGACGCAAAAGAAAAAGTAACTACTCAAATTTCCGAACTCTCTGGAATAGAAAAAAGATCTCACCAAAATCTTCGACTTCCAGGTTTTAAACATCCTTCCACATGCGAGGAAGAATTCTCCCTAAGACCACGGAAAAAAAGAAAAGTAAATACTTTATCAGAGGTTCCTGAGGATTACGAACAATCCTGTCTTGAAGATAGCTACCCATCGGATTCTGATCAATTTAATAGTTCAATAAGCGACACCGAAGAAATCAGAGAAGTAGATTCAGAAGCTTCAATTAAAAAATGCACTGATTTGAAGATTAATGTTGAGGATGAAGTTGATCTCACAGGTGCTGATGACGGAAATGAATTGACTTTTCAGAAAAGATTAAAAAGTTGGGTAAAAAGAAGGAGTGCAGTTAGGAAAAAAATGCATTCAGAAAAAGGAAATATTGAAGAAGAAGAAGGTATCTATAGTAATGATGAAGAAGAGTGGTTTAAGCCATGTCCAGGTGTGCCTGATCATCAATTTAGCGCAGAATTGAAATTACCTGGTGACATCCATCCAGCCCTTTTCGATTACCAGAAGACTGGTATTCAATGGCTCGGAGAACTCTACAGTCAACAAGTTGGTGGGATCATAGGTGATGAGATGGGGCTTGGAAAAACTATCCAGATCATCTCATTCTTAGCTGGTCTACACTACTCTAAAAAGCTCATAAAACCAGTCATTGTCATAACACCTGCTACAGTCCTCCAACAATGGGTCAATGAATTTCACAAGTGGTGGCCACCAATGCGTGTCTCTATTCTTCATAGCTCTGGAAGTGGAATGATGAACTTACGACATGAAAATAAATTAGATGATCGATCTGAAGTTTATGGAAAGTCTGCAAAGAAAAAGTCATCGACTCGTGTCAAGAGAATTGTAGATCAAATTATCCAAAAAGGTCATGTTCTTATTACAACTTATGCTGGCCTTCAAACTTATGCAAATACACTTTTAGATGTGGACTGGGGCTACGCTGTTCTTGATGAAGGTCATAAGATACGAAATCCAAACACGGCCGTTACGATATATTGTAAGGAATTAAAAACTCCAAATCGAATTATAATATCTGGTACGCCAATGCAAAATAATCTTGTAGAGCTTTGGTCGCTATTTGATTTTATTTATCCGATGCGATTAGGGACACTAGTTAGTTTTCGGCAAACTTTTGAGACACCTATCAAGCAAGGCGGATATGCTAACTCAACTAACCTACAAATTATGACTGCTACTAAATGTGCTGAAGAACTAAAAAATGTAATTAGTCCTTATCTATTACAAAGGTTAAAAGTAGATGTAGCATCTGACTTACCCAAAAAAACAGAGCAGGTTTTATTTGTGAAGCTTACAAAGCCACAACGAGATGCGTATGAAAATTTTCTCGCTTCCAAAGAAGTTTTATCTATCATAAATGGTACACGTCAGTCTCTATATGGTATTGATATTTTGAAAAAAATTTGTAACCATCCCGACTTGATAGATCCTAGCCTTTCAACTGAGCATGGCTATGAGTGGGCAGATCCAACTAAGTCAGGAAAAATGAAGATTGTTGAAAGTTTACTAAAACTTTGGAAAGGATTCAATCATAAAACTCTATTATTTTGTCAAGGAACTCAGATGCTCGATCTTCTCGAGCATTTTATAAAGAAACTTGGCTGCTATAACTACCTTAGAATGGATGGCAGTACTAATATCAAAGCCAGACAAACCCTGGTTGATCGATTCAACACTTGTCCTGATATTCACGTTTTTTTACTCACAACAAAGGTTGGCGGGCTAGGAGTTAATCTTACTGGTGCGAACCGAGTCCTTATTTTTGACCCTGACTGGAATCCCTCAACAGACATTCAAGCTCGCGAACGAGCATGGCGTCTAGGTCAAAAAAAAGAGGTAACAATATATCGTCTGATAACTGCTGGAACTATCGAAGAAAAAATGTATCATCGACAAATATTCAAGCAATTCTTAACAAATAAGGTTTTAAAAGATCCAAAACAACGTCAGACTTTTCAGATGAAAGATCTTTTTGATCTATTTACCCTTGGTAATAACGAAAACGGTACGACCGAAACTGGAAAAATGTTCAAGAATACTGAGGTACAATTCCAGACAATGACCAAAAACGCAGATTCAGATTCAGATGATAAGACCAAGACTAGTAGTCAGGCTAACAATGTAAACTCCGAAAAGGAAGATTCCTTTTCACAAGTACGTAATTTAACTGGAGTAGTCGGTCTTGAGACTTTTCGTGGTAACCCTAACGAAGAAAGTACTATTTCTGAAGAAGATAGGCTTATGAAAGGAATATTTTCTGGTACTGATATTCACAGCGCACTTGAACATGATCAAATTATTAATGGGAAAAGAATAATAACAGCTGACCGTGGGATCTTAGAGCGGGAAGCAAAAAAAGTAGCATCTGAAGCTGCTGCGCAATTATCAAAAGCAGCTGAATTGGCTCGCAACCTGACACCTGGAACTGTTACCTGGACTGGAGAGTTTGGCTCCGCTGGGAAACTTGTCCATACTAAGTCTCGTATGATGAATGGTACCTATAAAAGTCGAAGCGATGTTTTAAATGGATCTGGATCAAGAACAGAGGTTCCAAGATTAGAAATACTAAAACCAAGAGGCGAAGATTTTAAGAAATTGATTATATCGTTCATTAAGAAACAAGGCGGATCGGTTCAATCTCAAACTCTTGTCAACCATTTTAATCGAGTATGTCAGACTTCTAAGCAAACTACGGATTTTAAAAAGATGCTTGAAAAGGTTGCTAGACTTGAATTCAGTAAACAAAGTCGTGTAAGAGGAAAATGGTATCTCAGGGACGAATATAAGTAAAGTGACTGATTCATCTTAACCTTGCATCCAACTATGATAAGTGGTTAGAAAGACTTAGGAGATAGATTTTGCTTCAAACGGAACTGCATCGACTTTCGAAAGACGAGTATTCTACATATATCAAGTCGATCAAATCAGTTTTGAAAATCAGAGATTAAATTTAAGTATCTAGTTTCAATTTACTTCGAAATTATCAATCCCAAATCAATAAACCGGAGAGTTAATTGTCATGGTATTTTACAGTGACAGTAATATACAGACTAAATAGCTGGCCGATTCAGCCCATCAAAATTAATTATACTTATTTATTACCTGAAAGTCATCCAATTTGTTAGACTCAAGTAATAATATAACCGACTTTGCTACTCATGTTCTTTTTTACAGACGCAAAAAATGAAAAGAAGACCATGAAAAGATATCTCATACATAGATTACGAGTGAAAATACTAAGATATTTTTAATTCTGTGGCTTTGATCGAACTTTTATCTTATGACAGAAAATGAGAAGTGCTCGCGCGTTGGGTGTCAGAATTAGTGGTATCTTATTAAACCACTTTCCCTTCCTTTTTCAACTTTCAAACTGTCTGCAGTTAAAAATCAATTAATTATTCGCGTTTCAAGATTATTAACTATCTAGATAATATACATACGATCTAATTTATCTTAATAGATATATGCAATCTCTCTATTTGACTTACAATATTACCTACAATGAACTAGGTAGTTTTATTAACATATAATCTTCAGCTAACATCTATTTAAAGAATTTCGGTTTTAGAAAAATTAGTTTTGATCTACTAGCTTTTCTATGTTCGACACACAAATGTTGGTTGCATCTCGTTGATTTTGAGATTATGATGTCTTATTTTGTGATAAGGAATGACAGGAAGTTTTTGTTGAATCTTATCGCCTCAAAAAAGACGTATCAAAAAAGTGGATAATACATCCTCTAGCTTTTTCTTTTCGTTTGGATGCAAAAGTTTGATTTCTAAGGTCGATTAAACATAAGGTGTACTTTTTGAGTGAGTATTTGAAAACAATCAGAAAGCCCTTAAAAAAATGCCTAAAACATTTAGTTAGTCAGCTTGGAATATCTAGTACTAGGTCATAAAACAAGAAAGAAGTCCAATATACAATTAGATAATTAAGCCAAAAGATCATAAAAATCGACTTAGCAGTCTAATCATAATTTTGCTAGATCTTTATCAGAACTTGCAAAGACACTGCATAGATCTTCTTTATTTAGTTAACGTATATGTAATCTATATTTCAACAATTTTTTCCTCAATCTTTAGATCCAAAAGGGTTTCCACTGATAAAATTATCAAATTTTTGGTTTGATATCGACGGATAAATGCCCGAAGAACAAATTGCATCTCCTGATTTTTTAGAAAAGCCATTTTTTGAGATGCCTTGAACCCATCAAAAAATCTTATTTCTTTTGAAATCACCTAAGTGGTTATATAATTATTATTAATAAATGAGAATTAACATCTGTTAGAAGAATTGTGCCAGAATTACGTTGGCGTGCGTGAAACAAATGAAAGCATGATGAGCCCATTGAGTTTTGTAATGCGCAAGGCATGCTACATTGTTACGGGTAGGGTTTAAAATCGTAATTTATTGGAAGCAAGCTAGAATTCAAGAATGATGATTTACTTCAAAAGACATTACACTGCCATTGTGCTAAGGGGGTCGACGACTCAACACCTGTACGTGGTGTCCCCTACGAACCTCCTCCAGTTCTCTAATGAGAATCTGGAAAGCCAAGACTGAGCCAATTTCCCTACAAAAAACTTTCCAGCTGAGTTCATCTCCCTCACCCTCGAAGATACGAATCCGTTAATCCATAAAACGAATTGATGAAGTCAATGATGACGGACAAAACAAGGAAAAATGATGGACAAAACGCTACAAAGATAGTTAGAGAAGCCCTCGTCATGTTCAACATATGCACATAAGCCCACGAAAGCAAAGTCCAAGACCCTTCCGACCTTTTAAACGAATCATTTGACTTATCTATATTTTCGTTTCTTAAAAATCTATTAATCCGACTTACTAGCCAGGAGGATCATCCTAATTACAAGAGTTACTCGTACTGTTCTTTTCTGCTATGCCGTTTTGTTCCGGGGCGGGTGAAGAGGATTTATGCCGCAAAATTCCACGATCAAGAAGAATTTCTTGAAGCTCTGCATTGGAGAACTCTGTGCCACTTTCTGTATGCAGGATTTTTGGTGTCTTACTATGATCAGTTTTTAAGTACTCTAAGAATTGTCGGATCTTAGTAGGGACTAATTTCTTTGAGTATATGGGCAAGGCCCATTTCCACGATGTGTATTTCTAAGGGATTGCGATATATGTGCAAGTATATTTACCGTAGGATACAAAATGAGGTAGGTATAGAGGGAAGTGGTAGTGGTAATGTATTGGTAGTTCCCAAAGGAAGAGGTAGTATATAGGTGGAAAGATGTATTGAATTAGGTAACTATAAGAT
>PEDP01001067.1:0-14272 GCA_002918395.1 Erysiphe pulchra | reverse complement strand
TCACTTTAATCAATCTCGATACAATTAAGCGCAGATCGATTAATTGCAGCTCGATTGTGTGCAGCTCGATTGAGTGCAGCTCGATTGAGTGCAGCTCGACTACATGCACCTCGACATTCCAACAACTTCAAGCGTACTATGGGGCTACTCTATGCCCCATGCATGCAATGCTAGGAAGACTGTTAGAGGTCTTATTCCATCAGATTCTCACGAGCATTGGTATTGGAAGTGTGACATCACTTTACCGCCTCTTTTTGATCCGTTATGGGCTGGCTGGAGGCATACTGCGAATTTACGGATATTTCAAACGGGGCGTATGCTATCGACTAGCGAGGAAACACCTCTACGACAATTATCTGCATGCTCAGTATGCCGTAGACAGAGTCATCATGGGAGTAGCCGTAACTGCCCTTTAAAGTAAGATACAATCCATTACTTCCCAAATTCAGATGTCAGGGTAGGCTGGATGTCCTAGAAAAGGCTCTCTGAAAAATAATTTCGTTATAAAAACTTTTGATAGGTCTAATGCAATTTTTACGAGTAGTAAATAATTAGTGCATTTTTGACTGAAATCACTTTGTGAGTAAATAATATTTGTTACCGGAGAACATTATTGTGGAGCAATAATAGGGGCTATGGGCTATGCCTCATGAATTGCTGACTAATACATTTTGGGTCTACACCATGGGGTAAGTGTAATGCGACTGCTTGTAGGCTGATTCTTTAGAATACGTATTATTAGAAGGACTAGGGTTTTAGATGCTCTAATGTATATGCTTTACAAAAACAGAGACATTTATATTTTATGTAATGAAAATGTAGAGCAAAGTAGCACACCAAATTATCTTATTATCTTTCCTCCTCCCCTAGCTTTATACTTGATCTATGAATCCCTTCATGAGGTAATTTTAATATGGACAAAGAGAAAGGGATACGCTCTTGTCGTCAGTCGTTAGTCGATCATATAAACGCATTTCGAAGATTTTTCGTCGATGCCTAGAATGTGGTAGAGCAGGAAAAAGCCAAAATAACTGAAACTTAGAAAATGAACGAAAGAGGAAAACTTTATTTCGACGTCTGGAAGACTCTTCTATTTCCCCCCCCCCCCGAATAATCACAACATCGGAAGAATCCCTCACCGAGCTGAAACAATGATGTAAAGACCCATCTTTGTGGGCTCAAGCTACCACTAGGCTAGAAAGATCATTTAAAAAAACATGAAGTTTCATGACTCCATAACAAATTTCGAAGTCGATATAGTGGACATTGTAGATAAGTCTCACCGGAAATTGATACTAGAAAGAAGCCTTTCGTCTAGACTTCGAAGCCTAATCTTTCAGCTTTGGATCCGCCGGATGAATATCACGCATTTGTCGCATACTTGTGCCTTAAAGATACGGGACTTCAAGAAATACTCGAATCATTAGGAACAGATGCATCTCGACCTTCCTTCTCCCTCTCCAATTTCTAGTTCTATTTCATAAATCCCATTTCCACGTCGGCCTCAAATTTAGAACTTTAATCTCCCAATATTCCAATGAGGTTCAGAAATGGATCTCGGCTTTATATCACGGCAAAAAGGTTCAGATGGTCGGCTAACTATTGAAGACTAGAATGCACGACGCTCCCGGACGCCCCCTTTGATGCAATGAAGATGGCCATATGGCATTGAATTATATCCTTGAAAAATCATCTACAGTTCCTATTTCTTTTGGGAACACGAGCTCCTCTTCTGAGCTCGATTCGTAAAAGAAATAAAACCATTAGAAAGTAGCCTGTTGAAATATTTTTTAGTTAGTCACGTAGGTCTCCCAGAACCTTCCTTTTTACCTCACATGTATATTAATGCTATGAAAAAAATGAAGATCCTATTGCCCTTGTAGATACTGACGCCTCTGGTCTCGCGCTCATCTTTGAATCTTTTACTCAACATCTTAGTCTATTATGTAAAGCAATAGCCCTACCCATATTACTCACTGGAGTTGAAGTAAAAGGGGGACCAAAAATTACTCATTAAATCAAATTCCTTTTGAAAATAGGAAATCATTGAGAAAAGGGTTCTCCATACATAATTAGCCCGTGCAAACAGAATCTTATCCTTGGCCTTTTGGCTAGAAAGACATGACTCCTTCGTAAATTGGAACGAATACACTCTGACATTTGGCGAGACAGCCTTGGAAAATCTTTGTTGCAAATTTGAAAGTACAGTTCCATGTCAACACTTAGTACCCAGCCTCCAAGCTAAGAAGACCCATTTATTCAACGATTTAAAACCTACCCCTTTAAGTCACAATGACAACGCAGTATTTCAGCAACCCAAATACGCCTAGTTATATAATCTGTATCGATAGTTTCTCATTATATGAATGCCTTGTAAAACTTGGGACCACCAAAGAAAAAAGGCTCATGATAGATATTGCGGCTGTACGACAGGCATATGAACGAAGAGAAATAGCTGAAATAATATGGATAAAAGGCGACTCAAATCCTGCCGACGCCATGACAAAGTCGGTTGGTTGTAATAAAAGCTTGAGTAATATTATTTCCACAAACACATACAATCTTCAAAAAGAAGCATGGGTTGATCGAGTGAAAGAATGAGACGGAACTAATGTTGAAGTAGGAGGTATTAACGATAAATAGAAGAGTGCCAGTGTTGGTCTATACTGGTTGAGATAATTAGAATTTGATGTTTTATCGTCGGACTATCCACGCCCCGATGTCAGCCAAATTGGGCATAGCGTACGGAGTAAAGCCCATGACGTAGCTCTGTATATATTTATCTTTTGAGTAGCATTAGGTAGAAGGTAACATAGAATCCGGAAATAAAATCATACAATACAGGTTATCCACAGGAAGCATTAAATCGCTCTGACGGTAATAGTTGGTCTGATGCAATCGGAAGAAGAATAAGCTCTCATGACCGAAATCGTACTTGGAAAGAAGTCGATCGACCTAAAGATCGCAGAATTGTTGGATCCAAATCGATATTCAAGGTTAAGCGAAATGCAGATGGCTCAGTCGACAGATACAAAGCTCGTTTAGTAGCACTCAGGTTTCTGGTCTCACGATTCTGACGAGACATTTGCTCCTGTCGCAAGATATGATAACTTACGCATACTACTTCGCATTACAGCCCAAATTCATTGGATTCCAAAGCAAATGGATGCTAATTCGGCATACCTATACGGTGTTATTAAGGAAGAAATATTTATAGAGCTTCCTCCCGGATACCGGAAACCTGGAAAATGTGCTGCTCTGCGAAAATGTATCTACGGTCTTAAACAATCAGGCAGTGAATGGTACGCTTGCATCTCGACATTTTTTTGTAAGAAAGCGTTCGAGATAACTACTTTCGGCCCATGCATCTTCTTCCAGCTTACAGAAAACGCCTATGCTGCAGTATACGTTGATAGCATGGACCAGACAATAAATTCCAAAAAATCCTCAAATTTTCTATCGCAAAGATTTTGATTGTAAAGATTTAGGAGATGCAAAATATGTTCTAGGTCTAGAGCTAGAGCTAGCTAAAACTGGCATTTATCTTTCTCAGCAAGGATATTCTAAAAAGTTACTAAAACGATTTGGTCTTGAAAAAGCAAATAAAGTCAGTACTCCATTAGACCCGAATGTCACTCTACTTAAAGGATATGAAGAGAAGCGTCTTGATAATATAAAGGAATACCAAGCCATTATAGGATCTCTGATGTACCACATGATAGGGACTGGACCTGACATAGCGTTCACAGTTACACTGTTAAGTCAGTTCGCATCCTGTCCAAATGAATGTCACTTACGAGCCGCCAAACGTACACTTCGATATTTGACCGGAACTACAGATTGTAATCTATTCTACCCTTCGGAAAAAAATAATCATCTTGGAGTGTTTGCAGATACTTCCTATGCAGATGGTCCACACACAAGAAGATCGACTTCAGGAAACGTCATCAGACTTGGAAACGCCGCTATGGCCTAGAGCAGTAAACAGCAGAGATCCGTAGCTCTATCAACTACAGAGGCATAGTAAATGGCTATGTCCCTTGCTACTCGCCAATTTATGTGGACTAACTACGATTTAGATCAGCTGCGTCAAGAATACGAAACTTTGTTCTATGTAGACAACAACGAAGCACAAGAAATTGCTAAAAACCCCCAAATCCACGCAAGATCAAAACATATTGACGTACACTTTCATTACGTTCTTGAGAGATTTAGTGATGGAGATTTTGAACATCTCTACATAGAATCCGCTAATAATCTTGCACTGTGAGCGTCGAGACCGAAGGTCTCCACGCTCACAGTGCGGAGGCATGCTGTCGCTTGCTTCGGTCTCTCAATCATGCCCAACGTTGGCTTTCTACACTATATTCCAACTATACCACACAATGACTAATATCACTACATAGGCTCCTCGGTGCCCGAGGAGCAGGCCAAATACTAGTCATACTTCTAACAAAAAAACGTCAAGAATTCGGTATATTCCGCAATTCTGTTATTTATGCCCCTCAATTTGTATTGAGGGCGGTCAAAAATTACATATACGATCTTAGTTATTACTCAGTATTTATGGAACTCCGTAGTAAGGAATTAGATAAAAGTAAAAGCGCTTTAAGAATGACACTAAACAAATCTCGCTGTTATGATTCATGATTGATTGAAATGGCCAAGATGTATCCTTTTAGATCAATTCGAGAAGGGGCAAACCTATTCGGCATATAGTAAGTTCGTCTGAAGTTATGATGGGGTTTCGCGATTCACAATATCGCTACAACCGTAGTAATAGTGGATAAAACCATTACATATTGATTTCAATTTCAGAAGTACTGTGAAAAGTCTCCTCCTTTAGGGTTTCCTATTTCATTTTAGTTGTCTCAGTCTGTGATTTTCAAAATTAATAATCTAAGCTAATTAAGAAGATAAGCTTTTATAGCGGAAAACGTCCTGAGACATAAAAGCAGCAAATTTAAGATGGAGGTGGGTTACTTGTTACCTGCGATTTCGATAAGAGGAGGATCATTTATTTCATGTATATCACTCGTTCAATAGGCTTTCCGCAATATCATCAGAGTCGAAAAAACATATTTAGAGTTTAATGAAGTTGTTATCTTCCCACATTGAATTGAATGAAGATTCTAATCCCGAAGCGTAAATTAAAGCTCTTCTGATGTTAATCGCCAAAAAACGCCATTTTTACCCTGAATCATTGTCTTGACATAAGCCCGCTCCTGTATCCTTTTTAGGATCTTCAATTCTCAAAACATGAACTATTTTTTGCCTAGACCATGCCTGTGCTTTGAATTATCTCCACAAAACGCAGGACATGGTGCTCCTTCTCCACGACCACTACCTCTCATACCACCAAGTAGCCAGTCTGTAAGACCAACTACTTTAGCCCCTACTCCTCTTTCCCAATTACCTCCTTCTTGGGCATGTTCAATAGTGTGAGTAAGAATCCTCCCCTCTTCATCAAATTCAAAAATGAACAAGCCTGTAAATTCCTTTCTATTATCATCATCTTTACTACCACCGCCAAACCACTCAGTTATTTTATCAACATTTTCATTGAGACCAGAATTGTAAGTTAAAGCACTCGACGTCTGCTCGCGTGATTTACTTACAGTACGCCAGCGAACAACAAGCTTTTCTGGGCGAAGACTTTGGGAAGGACAAGATAAATGGGCATGCTTAATCATGCGCTCTGAGATAATTTCTAATTTCACATTGCTTATGAGTGGCAACCGACCCCAAGCTATAGGCGATGTCCACAGTGCTGCAGAGTAAGCAACACGTCCAGTGACCGATGGAAGGTGTGGATGTGTTGAAGGAAATAAATTAAGGGTTATTTTAGGTGAGAGTAATTCTGATGGAAGTGGTTTCTGTAGAAGAGATGGTAGCCGCTCTTGTAGGATCCGGAGAGCTGATTTATAGGAAGATCAAGTTAGCTACGTTTTCTTTTGTTCGCATCTCGATAAGTAGTGTTTGCACATTGTAAAAGCTAGAGACTCACTTTTCCCTAGCTTAACAGTTCTTTCGTCATACTTGGGAACCTTTTTCCTTGGTTCTGTTGACTTGTAAGGACCTGAGGCCCGAAAGTCCAATGGATAATTTATCTCTTGGCTGACTGTTGCAAGAAACCGTTTTTCATCTCGTTGGACAGTATTATGATGCTTGTAAAGTAGCTGGAGCCGAAGAATACGAAAAGATACTGAGCTTAGTGTAGTTCTGGAAGACTTAGGAAAATTTCGGAAAATGTAGCTGCGTGAAATGCAAGGAGAGGTTATCGACATCAGCAGCAACAGCCTGTAAAGAAAGCTACCCAAAGATACATGAAGATAGTAAGGCCCTGATATCTATGAAAACGTATAGAACAAGCTACTTTTAAGATGGAGAAAAACAAATTTGAACACGATATTGTTGGTGACGCTATGCCTAGTGCGTGAGGAATTTTTACATTCAATTTACGCTCGATACTAACAGAATAGCGGAATATTAAGTACCGAACAGGATTTTTCCTATTTTTTATGTAATTTACTGCTTACTGCGGGAATTGGGTAATTGCTATTCTATATACCCTGTCAAAATGAGCCAATTAAATGGCTGTATTCATGTTTTTCACATTCCTATCAGTGTCCTTAATTTTTCAAAAAAATACCCATGTTGATTATAGAAAAGAGAGTCTTAACTAGGCTTAGCTGGAACAAATTGGCTTTATCAAAGAAATGTTGCGGGTATAATATGTGATGTTTTCTCAATGATGTACTATCTCGAGCCTTAAAGAAGGTAAATTCGCTAAATTAGGCTTCACCAAATCGGCTCGACCCAAGATCAGACGACAATGTTAACTACCATCTCGTTGACGATGCTATGCAGCGCCTTGCTTAAGTAGTTTCGGCTGTTGGTCAGAATCGTTTTCACGGTAAGAGAAAACCTCGATCTCATCAGTCGACGTAATATTATAAGTGTGCTCAGTATGCCAACTGCTACGGTCAGGAAGAAACTACTCTAACCCGAGACGCGCACCGAATGGAAATATTTGCATGTCAAAGTAACATAGCATTTCCTATGTGTATAGATACCAGGTCTACTAGAGTTGATTTCAGGCACGGGAAGCATGCATCTTGAAGTTAAACCGATCGCCTGCGGTTTGCATTCAGCTCTTCAAAAGTAATAGACCTTACACCGATTTATTAGATATAAGAATAATCAAAAGCTATTATTGTAGCTCACTTGTGATTAGGTAATGTCATCTATTTTGTCTAAAGAATCTGATTTTTTTATGGATTTTTTAAGATTCGAGCTAGAATAACCGTATGTGCTCTTATCATTAATTAGCTGCTGGATGGCTGTAGGGAGATTGATATCTTCATAAGATACGTGCTTCTTGTGTCTAAAATCAACTCTAGTAGACCTGGTATCTATACACATACGAAATGCTATGTTACTTTGACATGCAAATATTTCCATTCGGTGCGCGTCTCGGGTTAGAGGAGTTTCTTCCTGACCATAGCAGTTGGCATACTGAGCACACTTGTAATATTACGTCGACTGATGAGATCGAGGTTTTCTCTTATCGTGAAAACGATTCTGACCAACAGCCGAAACTACTTAAGCAAGGCGCTGCATAGCATCGTCAACGAGATGGTAGTTAACATTGTCGTCTGATCTTGGGTCGAGCCGATTAGGCTAAGCTGAACACTACACCAGCATCAAAAATCTAAATCAAGCGTAAGATCTGACTAATCAGAGTCTAGTTTCCCAGTCCTCTATTAGGTTAACCAAAGAAGACTATTTCACAGATGTTGATTGTTCACGCTTCTCGCTGTGACATGAACAAGTCTTCACCTATCGCCCATTTTTTATTATTGAGGCATTCGATACTACAAATTCGGAAAATTTATATATCGCATTAGACCCAGGCCTGTTTTATTGGATTTGGACAAAAATTTGGTGTTAATGATGGAAGGTTTTAAAAGCTACGGCTTGCAAATTTTATGCTGTATTTTGTTTTCGATGGTTGAGCTAAACTTACAACTCTTAATGAAAAGACTGGCTTGCTTCTAGATAGAGGGAGACCTTACTCAAATCTCAGCTTATACTGCGTATCAACCTCATACCGAATTCGTAAATCCTGATATGATCATATTAACCCTATGAAACCATCTATTCTTGTTCAAATCGAGTCGACTAAAAATTACTACAAGATAATTGTGACAGCATGAAAGCAATACTACCCTTCTTGAATACCCTTACCTTTATCTTTACGTTGATTATCAAAACTCTTTTCTTCAACTTTCTCAAATTGAGATTGGACACGGAGATAGTTTTCTAGCTCCTTCACACTAACACTTGGAATTAATTCTCTCTCAGCAACACAGAAATCTTCCTCTGTGACTGTTACTGCTAAATCTTCTTCTGTAGCAAAATGATCAAAATAGTATGCCGTTGATATCTTTTTCTTCCCAGATTTAACATTGGTAGCATTGATTTCTGATATTTTGTAATCTACAAGAGATGATTGACGAGTTACAGCTTTTAGCATGGCGTCTGAGCATAACGCATAAAAGTCTGCTCCGGTATATGTGAAAGGAAGTCTTTTTACAAATTCCTCGAGGGAAAATTTAGAGTGCAATGTAAATCTACTCAAGTTTCAATATGAGGAAATAAAATCGGGAAGGGTGAAAACTTACTTCCTAGTCAACGCTTCCATTATGGTAAGTTGCTTTTCGTGTGTATCACTAACTCCCAGGTAAAGCATCTTATCAAATCTTCCAGGACGTAAGAGTGCGGCATCTAAGAGATCAGGTCGATTCGTAGCGCCGATTACAAATACTTTACCACTTCCATCTTGCCCCTCTGACATGCCATCTAGCTCTGCCAAGAGTTGTGAGACGATTCGGTCCATTACTCCCCCACTATCACCTTGATTGCCCCGTTTTGGAGCAACAGAATCAAGCTCATCAAAAAAGACCACACAAGGTCGCGCATCCCGTGCCCGTTGAAATACTCGTCGAACGTTAGCTTCGGATTCTCCTATATACATATTCAATAATTCTGGCCCTTTGACACTAAAGAAGTTAAGGCTAAACTCAGTTGCAATAGCTTTAGCAAGTAGTGTCTTGCCTGTGCCAGGTGGTCCATAAAATAAAATACCAGATCTTTTTTTCATTCCTTTTGTGAATAATTCTGGACGTTCGAGGGGTAATTGGATAGTTTCGATCACAACATCTTTGACATGTGTCAAACCACCAACATCATTCCAACTTACATTTGGAATTTTAGGAGCCCCTATTGCATCCGCAAAATTCTTACGAGCTGTATCAACTGCAACATCAAAATCTAATTTGTTAATGCATTTTGTACTAGATCCACCAGATACTAATATATCTCGAACAGTTACTTGTCTGTAAACATCACTTGCATGAGAAGCTAGTTTTTCAAGTCTCTTCATTCGTGCCACAAGAGCACGATCAACAACATCAACTAAATCACCTCCTACGAGAGCAGCGGTTTTGATTGCAACAGAGGTGAGGTCAACATTAGGAGCGAGTGGAATCGCCTGTGTATTAATTATATCTCTAAGAATATTTTCACGCTCTCCTTCATCAGGTGCAGTCATTTCTATCTCATGAGTAAATAAACCACGTATTCTTTTTGGTATTTTATCAATATCTGTAGTAGTAGCTACTAAAACTCGGAGTCCATCCAGAATTTTATTGAGGCTTGAGATTATTCTATCTGCAGTAAATAATTCTATGTGCCTAATCAATAGACCACAGTATTCAGAACCACAAGCAATAGCTCGCTCTGCTCGTGCTTCAAATAGACCAGCCATTTTTAAGTCACTCCCCGCACCTTCTTCACTTATAATATCATACGCATTAATTGCAAGGCAATGAAGGCCTATATCAGCAAATGCACGCTGTACCACTGTAGATTTCCCAATGTTTCTTTGACTCGAATAGACAAGAATAGCAAGGGGTTTTGAATGAACATGAATAGCAAGAGGACTGGTGGCAGCTGCAATGAGTTCTCTCAAGCGACGCTGGAGTATGGATACAGGCGGACATTTATATTCTGGAATTAGATTATACTTAGAGTCAGTCCTAGAGATAGTTTTCAGGCCGAGATAGTATTCCCACGGATTGACCATACTGCCTGGTAATCGACAATTTTCGCTTCCTGACTGGGATATCCGAGTTGATGATGCATCTACAGATACAACTCCGCCCCAAATATTTTCATCTTCCTGTATTTCGTCACTTTCTTCCCGGATACCTCCAACATAGTTTACTCTAAACCAAGCCACACGGGTTGATTTATCTGGTCTACTAAATCCAAGCGAATCTGAAAACGCACTCGTAAAATTATCATCAGTTTCCATATCATCATTCTTTGCCGGATGATATAACGTTCGGGCAAGATCCTCATCAATCCCAATTGCCACAATGTCACCTTGACGTACGACTCTTGTCTTTCCAGAAAAATGACGTTGAAGACCTGAAAAGAGCGCATTCTGTAGATAACGCTCTGTAGAGAATGGAGTTGATATTTTAACCAGGCCTAAGTCTCGAACAGTAGGTGGCCTAGATTTATTAGTGATTTTAGAATGAGAATATTTTCCTGGATATAAATTTCGTTTAAAAGTCGAGATCCGGCAGAAGGGTGCATTATTCATATTTGCTAAAAGTATTGGTGAGAGATACACTATTGGGCCGGGCGATCTTTGCACTTGTGACTCAAAAAAAGATGACCTCCGGTTTTCACATTTTGTAGATGGGATCCTGATAATAGATCGGCGTGAATAGCCTTCAGGTAGCCCAAATGCTTTAACTGGTCTCCACAACCCATGATCAGATTCTAGATCTCCAAATCTTCCAATTTCCCAAGGAATAGTTCCCTTTCCAGGTTCTTGAGTTGTCTCAAGTCGAACCCAGTCGCCAGAAAAGCAACCTATTTTAGTGAGAGAATGTATATCGACAAAAACTCGAGCTTCATCATCATCAAGAACGTTTGGCTTTGGGTGTATTACTTCGTTAGAATGGGATTTAATAAAACTTGGGTTTTGAATAAGCATCTTTTGGTGTAACCTCCGTAGGCCGTTCTGCTTGTTAAGGTTGAAAAAATAGACCCTGGAGTTGAAATACCTTCATTTTTTAGTCCACCTTTGATTGTTGTTGGAGTAGCAGGCTGTATAGTAGTGTTTCCACTCATACTCTGTATTGCAGATAGCTGTGGAGCTTGTAAAGAAATCATTTCGTCAATTGGGTCATCCAAGAGATCATCATCTGTGCTTGTCGCCTCTGTTTCTATCTCTGTCAGAGATGTTTCATCGTCACTCCCTGTCTCTATCTTATTCCTGTCTTCTGTAGCAGAATAAAATTGATCATTAGAAGTATCATCTTCCTCCTCTGTACATGATTTCAAAACGGGTTCAACATGTACACTTTGATTGTGTAGAGAATTTCTGGAACCTTTTTTCGTCCGTGTCACAATTATTTTAGTAATAGACGATAGAAGACCTTGAGCAACCGGCTCACACAAAATAACTTTTGCAGGTGGCGAACTTAAATGTGTGATGGGATGGGGTTGCAACGGAAGGTTAAAATAATCTCCAGTTCGAACAATCGTTAAACTAGAGAGGGATTGGCGAATAGCTGCGGCCAAAGGACTTGTACAAGGGATTGATCTCTCGTTAGAGGTCACAATTGACTTTGTCTGCCCCTTCTGAATCATGCCTTCGCCATTTTCAAGTTTTCTGGCTGAATCTCTATCAACAGTAACATAAATAGCTTCTAGTTCAAGCGGAAGCACATCAAGAATCATAATTCCAATGTTTCCCCTTTGGTGACCGAGACATATCGGAGTAAGAGATCGAGCAAAACTTTGAAAGGCAGATGAATTTGGTGACAATTGAAGGGTATTGTTTGATAAAGTGCTTGAGGGTCTGATCGAAACCACAGTCCAGTGTGCTAGCTCGGTGAAGTTACCAGATTCGGACGAAGTTATAGCAATATTGAGATATTTTTGGCTATCAAGTAACAGATCCTTTTCTTCGCCTTGAATTTTGACTAGCAGTTAGCTAAGAAAAAAGGCCCGATCCATCTATGCTGACCTCTAGAAATTGCTGGAAAGCATTCAGCAAATAAATCTTGGGAAAGTAGCCCTACATTTCCGACTTCGTGTTCTTGAAGAACTAATCGGGCCTTCAGAGCAGCCTTGTTCTGCCTTCTTCGTTGGCGTCTTTGGCCTGTACTATGTTCCATATTTATCAAAGAGCCGCTCTGCCTTGCAAAGTAGGCATAAGGTGATAATCACCGGCACATCATCTTTATTTGGATCATTCGTCATCGTACTAAATAATTGCGGTACGAAAATATGCTAAATATGATTATATATAGTCACGTGATATTTTTGTAGGTCATTCCAGGGTTTCGCAAATAATTCACTTAAATTGGCAATACTGAACCAGACAACTATTTCCCTAGTATTTTTGATGCTAATTTTTAGTCCTACCAACCTCTGCCTTCGAAAGTTCGCACAAGCTTCGTTCATACTTGTTGTGATTCAACTCTGGCCCGCAAGAATACAACCAAGGCTGGTGGAAAATTCCACTTACAATCATGACAAGGCGGTGAAAAAGAACAAATCGACTTGCTATTTATATTATTATTATTATTACGATTAACGCCAAGCAGGCTCACGGGACAAGGTCCCGGCCTCGTGCCTCCTAGAGGGCGATTGGCGTCCCTGCGTAGCCTAAGGCCACCAGGGATGTCTACTTGTGCTAGTTACATCGATTTGCCTAAGCTACTAAAATTCTAGGCCCATGAGCCAATCAGGATTTCGTGCCCTGCTAGCTAGGGTGGGGCATGAATACGCACTCCACGTTTTTTTATTTTGTTTTATTTTGTTTTTGTTATGAATTGTTACAAATCAAACCTCAATCTAGCTATCCGTAAGGTCTTTTATCTATGCACCACTTATGGAAAGCGCGTGCCCCCTCCACTCAACACTGAGCCTAGAGCCCATTTGAGATCATCTTCTATGCTTCCTCTTTGAGGGCGTCGTGGTCTTGATGCACTTCGTCTTCCTATTTGGCAGTAGAAGGGTGGTCCGGTGATTTCTCAGCTCCACAATCGCAACTATTCTCTGCTTCTCCGTGGTGAAAGCGTCGGTGGTAATCAGCAAAATCCCCATGACCGTTTCGAGCGGCTAGAAGTTTCCCTAGACTGTAACGTGTAAGGAAAAATAACTCTGGTGGCATCTTTGTACTCATTGTAATGTTGAGCTTTCTATAGCGTTCTGGTGCGTTTTTTTGCCAGTATTGTACCGCAATTTTATTATATCTGTCCTGAGCAAGGCGCTTGGCTCGTGCTATAGATATCGTATTACCTAGGGTCTCTTCGCTACAAGCTTGTTTTGCTAGATAGTCTGCTCGTTCATTTCCTACAATTTTTTGATACCTGGAACCCATCTTACAACTACTTGGCCCTTCTGAGCCGCTAAAGATCTATCCCTCTCATACCAAGTTTCTCGGAGAGACTAAAACTCTTGAATCTGGTTGCAACTTGATAGTGTTGAAAGGCCTGAGTGCAATCGAACTGCAGCTTCTTGATTATCTAAACATACTGCTACATTGGTGGCATAACGACTCATAAGGTGAGAACATGCTACACGTAGTCCTTCCAGAGCACCAATCACCTCTGCATCAAAGATCTCAGCTTTTTGGCCCAACGGTATTTTTTGGCTTGCCACCTCTTGCAGGCCCCTGTAAATACAATATCCGGCTCCTACATTCCCTGCTTCGTCTCTCGATCCATCTGAATATACCGTCAAATCGAGCGGATTTCGATGTTTATTTCAATGACTAAAAGATTCTAGACCCCATAGTCGGCCAACAGCTCCTACTTGCCGAAGATTTTCTTCACGATTCACGGTGCACCAGGATGGAATGTAGTCCACAGCGGAAAGTTCAAGACTTTGTCGTCGTCTAATCCAACTCATATGTGAATAGTCCCAACAATGTCTCAGAGGGTGTTCGATATCAGCTGAAGCTATACGGGCTGCTAAGCGGTAATGTATACGATCTAGCCAGGCTCTGGTCGGGCCCTATCCTGTCTCTCTCAGAAGGGCTGATGATTGAGTTGTCTTGTATACTGGTAGGACTGCTCTAGCAGCCTGGTTCATTAAGGTTTGTAGTTGGTTGATTGTCCCCTCTATCGTCTGCTTTCTATACCACTCTCAGCCCCAAAGAGCAATGTTGCAAAGGCAC
>PEDP01001066.1:0-14288 GCA_002918395.1 Erysiphe pulchra | reverse complement strand
GATTTTATGGATTCTTTAGCCCTGGTTTCTTTCGGTGATAAATTTTCTAGTGCTGATTGGTGTTTACAAACTCTAGCTTGCTGCGGACCCTAGTACCGATAGGGCATGGGCATTCAATGAAGCAGGGCAGGGACGTAAGAAAATAAGGAAAGGGGGTAAGAATTTAATGATTCCCTATTATTAATAGATTAAGGCAGGATTTTGAGCCGCTAACTCTGGGGGCGGGCTATGTCAAATAATAGCTTATGTAATACTGGTTAGCGTCTCGGCATGGATGGTATTTACAAGTCAGACAACGATCCTATTTAGAAGATGAACTATTCAATATATAAATATGATTTCATGTGCACTAGACCTTTCATACATTTGAATTGACACTTAACTTCAGGTGCAATCCTACCCTTGTATATATCGTTTAGATCAATTCTTACAATAATAATGTTAATCTTAGATAGTATCAGAGTAGAACTTGAGCATTTACGATATATCTTAGTACTCCGTTGTGTCATAATCTTTATATTAGCATGTACTTTTAGATTAGTTTCCTCTGTAGTTTAGAAGTCAAGTTATGATTTTCGTTTCAGAGCTTTCTATAACAAATCCAGTGAGATTTTTGTGATAGTCGAAGCCACCGGAAAGGAACACCAGGTAACTCATCAACTACAATTCGAGATCCTCATTATTAGATACGTGCACCAGAAGCCTCATGGTGTAGTGATTTTGAGTATAAAAAATACTAGTTTCTGCAATACACACTTTTTTATGTAATTTGCTATCTAAAATTGACTAGGAAAAAAAATCTTGAAGTGTGAAAATGAATAAATTTGGCGTTCACTCGTTATATAACAGGAATCACAATCTTAGTCATGCAAAGTTATTTAAGTTCTTAAAATTTAATTATTTCTGCTATAAAACTAACATTAATACTCATGGGTATCTTTGAAAAATAAAACAAGACTGTTCTTTTCTTTTATCCAGCTTAACGCGTTTGTTCAGTGGTCAACATGCTTCAAGCTGCCTGGTCAGGACTTGTCCAAATGATCAAGCAGGAGAAAGCATGAAAACACAAGAACGGTCAAGACAAATGGACAAAGTCCTGTTGCATAGGAATTTCAGTATCCGACACTTCGTTATTAATAAATTCTTCCAATTCTTCAGAATCATAATCATCACTGTCTATATTATCATCATCGCTGGAAATATCAGTTGTTTCATCATTTATGGTCTCGCTTCTTTTACGTGAAGCTTGATTTCGCATAAGACTTGCTTTCTCGCGATGAGGTAGCTTACAACCGCGAGTGTTACATTTGCCTGTATTGCTGAATTCGGGACACTCATTGACATGACGTTCCATACAGTCTGTGCCTTTTTGGCAGTAGCCATATGTACCAAAAGATCGACAAACAAGGGCAGAGGGAGAGACCCTAACGTGAATATAACGGCAACTCGCGTTAGAACAGTTTCCACGGGCGAAATGTAAACACGACGGCGTTCTTTCTGGAGTTAGCTCATGTGATAAATCACAAGAATCGCCATTTGAACAGGATCCTTTCTGAAGATACTCTTTGCATACTGCAACCTTAGAGGGATCATGAATATACCGGCACATGGGGCCTTTATGACAGGAACCTATAATTTAAAAAAGTTAGCGGTAATACAGTTTGTGCCTCCACTTGGAGATCGTATCCCAACGGATACTGAAGAATAAAGAATACCCGTAGTGGAGAAAATCTTGCAAGGCTCGTTGACTTTTTTAATTATACCTGTCGCTCTGTACCCAAAATAATTAGTTTAATGATATTAAGGTGGTCAAAGTTGTTAGATGCGTGATTTTCATACCTGTGAGCTTTTACTATACCAGCACGATACATGTTTCCGTTCTTGCTTCTGTAGAATTTTACTGGTCCAACAGCGGCGACTTTTGGAGTGGACTTCGGAGTATTAATGTCACCTATTTTTTGTAAGCGTATAACAATATCCGTGAGGCTGTTTCCTTATGGAAATTCGAATTGAAAGTCTCACCAGGGACTCTTATAAGTTTGCTTCCATTATTCGCGACAAGAAACCGTATTCCCTGCACGTTAATTTCAAATCTATCAGTCCGACTTATTGGGTGAGTAGAAGTCCCCATAAATCTGTTAGCAACTGCCTCCTGCTGAAAATGCTTCAGAAGCTTGTATTTTTCAAGTTCTTGCCTCTGTTTCATTTTTTTTTTTCGAGTTTCTTCAATTGCTCTAGCACGGTTTTGTGAAGATTTATCAAAGATGGAGGCATTAATCAACTGACGGTGTCGATCAGTCTTAGAAACCCACCCTGAACCTGGATTTGCGGGTTTATCAGCCTCACATTTGAAATTATATTCAGAAGGATGGTTTGGGACAGATGAAGGAGTTGCGCCGGTGAGAATGAGAGAACGATTTCGATAGGCTTGGCTTGGCTTGCTATATCCACCCCCTCTTGTATGGCCATAGTATTTATGATGCCATGATGGAATTGAATATGTATGGCCTTTATTCCTATCAGCTAATTAAAAACACTAAATTTCTTGTTTTCATCTACCTTCATGGGCACTGGCTTGCATGGCTATCCGGTTATCTGCAACTTGTCCATTTTTGTGTCTGTTGATCTGTCCTAAATGCATTTTAGTTCTTACCAGCGTATCGATGTAATTTGGGACTTATCTACCAGCAAGTTTACTGATTTGGTTTAAAAGCTGATTTTGATCATCTGATGTCATAATTTTCTATTATAGTCAGTGGTTAAGTCTGTTAAAAAACAAAAGTCAGTTAACTGTTCATGAGTAAATGCAATGTGGTGGTATTTGAGATTATTTCCGCTGTTTAAGAGCTTCTCGCTTAATTGTACGTTATTGTAATTACAGGTTAATCTAGAAGGTAAAAGAACCAAGAAAATAGGCAATCATTACCAGTTCACAAATCCAACGCGCCAGCGTATGTTTGAAAGGAGGTAAATTTTGATGTGTTACGCTGATTTTTGAGTTATACATATATTTATCCACAAATTCTACATCAATCACTAGGAATCACCCATTATTTAATTTCAATAGAAGTAAATCGATACATATGGCAGATCCTATTATCAAGAGAGATCCCGACGCCAAACCTTCATCCGGGAATTTCAGTGACGATGATATTTATGAAGATGCTGGGGACCTCGACTTTAACCAAGATCCAGCATATCAACGAATGTACCTAGCACGCGTACCAAAATATATATGGGATGCATGGCAAAATCTTGATGATGATGCAGAAGTTCAAATTGGCACTGTAAGACAGTGCAATTATAAGGGATCAAAGGGAGAGCCTAAGGTATATCTGTGTAGTTAGCTGGCGACACTAAGTGCTTATTCCACAACAGATGTCTCTTCATATGCTTTTAAGGAGAGATATTTCGCAGCATCAGAATGTTCCAAAGGAATTCAATCTAGAAGTGACAGAAGAAAATGTGAAGAATACTTTTGTCTTTACAGAGCAAGATTTACCTGGATTTAAGTCGAGATCACAGACCAAGTTTGATCCGAAAAGTGCGAACATGCCAGCAAGATTGATCCGCGCCAAAAATGAAAAGCTCAATATCAAAGGAGATCCGGACCAATCAAGACGATTTCAACCATATTTTAGAAAGGCAGTTCCAAGTTAGTTCTGCGAGCGATCGTCAATAAAGACTGGCTAATATATGTTCAGAACGAACAACTATAGCTGGAAAAGTTGCGCATGAAGTCAATTGTGTCGTTGTTCATAATGAGGAGGCTTCACGTCTATTGGCAATGCGAACAATAGAAGCCATGAAACCAAAAAGACACACTAAATTTCTTAATCAAGACTTTTCTATCACTCGCAAAGGTTTCATCCAACCTGGCTCTATCAGTGCACAAAACACTTTCTCGGGCTTTATTGTGCGTAAATAGCGCTATATTAATCTAAATATTTGCTAACTTGATTAGAAAACTAAGACAGCTACACCTGGGCAGCGTCCGCAACTTCAGAAAACAGCTCGAATGCCTCAAAACGAGCTTCTAGATCGTATATTCGAGTGTTTTCGTAGATATAATTATTGGTCTATGAAAGCTCTCCGTGCTGAGCTCCAACAACCTGAAGCATATCTCCGAGAGACCTTAGAAAAAGTTGCTGTTTTAGCCAAGAGTGGAAAATTTGCGACACAATGGTCATTAAGATCGGAGAATAAAATAGATAATTATGAAGACACAGTTGCTCCTATTGGAGAAGGTGATCCAGGTGGAGAAGAAAGTGATATTGACGATGATGGAGACGAGGATGCAAATCTCAAATTTGAGGACGTTGCATAACTTTTACTTCGCGCTACTTTTTTGAATTTTTTGTTAGCGTGCGGGGCGTTAAGGAAGAGTGCACAACTTAATTAAAAGCCTTACAAAATTAAATTTGTGTTGGGTCAAGATGAGATTTTCAAAGCCTAATTTATTTTTTCTTATTGTTTTATTATCGGAATCCTTTCACAAATGAAATAAAGATGAACCGCAAAGTCGGATTAAGGAAAAGCTTTTCTGCACAAAATAAAATGGCCTATATAGTTCACACCATTTAATTTAGATCTCAGGGCATCTCATTACATTTCCCATTAACACTTAAAACAGTGGGCAATAAACTCTGCTAGCTGGAATGTGCTATCCAAGGCTTCGTACATCCCTCAAGTCACTGATCTCAGAAACAATGCAGCACTCATCAGTGCCACTATCGTGAAGTTCTTCTTCCGTAAATATCCATTACTTTTTTTTTTAGGTCGGTTAGCCAGTCACCTTATACGCTGAATCTTGATTATCATTTGCAATTTGTGTGAGGAGCGCTGTCATAGTTGAGACATTATTCCTCTAAGTTTCCGCCGTCTTCTGAAGTCCAATTCGAAAGATTCTTTCGCATGCTATCTACAAAAGAATTCTAGTCGGACGTGACTCATTGTATTGAGTGGTACCATTTATCGCAACTCCATCACGAACCTATTTTCCTCAAGAAGTCCTTTGTTTTGATAAGCACCTGAGCACTCATAATGTTCAGGTGACGACAATGTAATATCTGCGTCTGCCTCTAATAACATGGTCATAGTACAAATTGAGTCAAACTCTTGGTGACCACACCCTATACAGTGTATATTACAATATGACGAAAAATGCCGCATTTAACTATTGAAATCTCTTGTGGTCAAACTTTTAGTCGATTTACCTCTCTTGATCGTCCATGCTTACGTGAATCAAGTCGTACGAATTTGGATGGATGTAAGGATTAAAAGACTACCACAAGGTACTGGAAAATGACAATGTCGTGGTAAAATTTAAGCCACAAGACAGCTGAGTCACTTTGGGTTGAGCGATTGAAAAGCTATTCCTCACAGCCCATTTTCATTACTTATCACTCGTTAAGCAAAGGTTGTGTTAATGTATGGCGTCCTAAGTATACAGAGTTAGGAGTAATGAGTAGTTTGAATTTTAATTCGAACTAATTAGCTCTTCTACTTTTGGTTGTCAAGTAATCAAAATTTACATACAATCATGATGACCAGAGAGTTAGCGTTGCGTAAAGAGTCAAACAATTCTGAACATGTAGTTGCATTATTCAATCTTTCAATCTTTCAATCTCTTTCAAATTTAGTTCTGTATTTAACACTGTAGAAATTTAGTACAGAATTGCCATTTTCAACAATATCATGGAAGACTTTGATTGAGCTAAACATATAATAATAATTTCTCTCTGGAGTGCTGTATCTATGATTAACTAAATGACATTGCCCTGCAATTTTTACATTGCATCTAAACCTTCAAAAAACCTCTGTAGGATATCTGAACAGGTCTACAACTAGAATTTATTTTGTATATTTTATCCATGAACGTATCGCTATGTTTCTAAATGGGGGGAAGCTACTTAAGATGCTGATATTCCCGAAGCCGGCAACATTGAAAGGGCAGGAGGAACTATTTCTCATGTAGTATTTGAAATATACCTCGGTAGTTTGCTGAAGAGTGCATACTGATTTCTAGATCGGTAGTAAAAGAATTTTGTTTCTTTTTTCCAAGCAAGATCTATGAAAAGCTATTCAGCTTCTTTCACTGCACTGCACTGCACTAGTTTATTTCTGGGAGTACTTTCCTATTGATTTTCATGTTTAGATATATTAAATCTTAATTTTAGTGGTAGAATAGTCCGGAAAATGTAAGGATCGTAAGGTTGGTGAAAAAATTTATAATTGCGCATGCTATCTATTTATCTATCGCTTGGATGACGCACTCGGTTATCGCAACATCATTAGTTTCTTTCTGTACAATAAATTTAGATTGTAGAAAGCATCCCCATTGAGTTAAGCTTTCACATAGGTGGCTTTTCATTTCGTTAATTGCGGAAGGTCTCAATGGCTTCAACTGGATTGAATGTACGTTTCTGGTGCGCAAAAGAAATTGAAGTCTTAGCTAGAATGCTTACAGAGACAAATTAATAAATCAAAGGGATATCTAGCTGAACAAGTCATTTATATAGGTATTACGCTACAGCGTTCTAGGAGCTGGCTTGATCTATGGCTTTTTACATCAGTCAAAGCTTTCCTCGGCAGCTAAACTATCTGCAATTAACAAAGAATATCAACATCAGCAAGCTTTGATAAACCAGGCAAAAACAGAGTATGCAAAAAGAAATCTGCCATCTAGCAGCGTTGATGGTATGTCTCCAAACGACTATTTTCTATTGAAACTATTTTGAGCTCAAGTTCAATTATAAATCTACGGATTGTAGATGATGATGACTGACTTGACATGAAGCTAGGTTAGATCCCAATGACTCGCAGTTCGACTTTGAAGCATTTTTGATGAAGGCAATATCGAATGATCCCTAGTACCAAAGCTATGTGGATATACTCTTAACTGGATAAAAAAACGTTAGAATAATCTGAGATGGGCTTCGCACTTCAATATAATTAAATAATTAGGATCAGCTCAGCCCCAAAAGACTACCTTGTAAATTATTTTCTTTTCAATTGCTTTGTACTTACACATGTGTGAAGTATCTCAAGATATTTAGTATGAAAATACAGACTCTAAAATTTCACGTCACTTTGAATTTGAAAATTAAAAGAAATTCAAACCATTCCTCAGTAAAATTTTTATGGGATTGCATACAATCTATATGGAATTGAATCGCTGGAACGATTTTAGTATGTGCAGTGGCTTGCATAACCAGGTGGATGGCTATGAACAGTTAAAGTCGAAAGAAATAAATTTGAAATGGCATTAAAGATGTTATTAGGAATTAGACCAATGGCACTTAATATATATTACAAGCAACATGACTTCTAGTCTAAAATAGCGATTTCGAAAAACATGAGTTCTCACCTCCGGGACGTTCACTAGCAGAAAACATATCGAGTTCAAACCCTCCTACACTGTCTTCGCTTTATAATGATGAATATTTAAAAATTTAATGTTGCGATTCGAAAATCAAAATTTGTTTATTTCCTTTGCCAAATATAGAATAGAAATAGGGATCTTGTTGAAAAGAGACATGAAATCTAATTATGCCAGCAAACGTGATTTAATGATAAATGAGTAAATTCGTATCAGGACACATAGTTTACATAATTTCTGATGTGAATAAATTCGAAAATTGAGAATACTTTTAGTATCAAGCTGCGATAGAATCATCAAAGGATCAAAATTAAAGGAAGAAGGGGAAGACCTGTCAAGTTGAAGAAATCCCTCCTTTAAGTTCTTGACTTATGAAATGTGAATTCTTTACCATGTAAGAGGTTGTATGCAAAGTTGCAACACGATGGCTCTAAGCTTGCACATCAAAAAATTTAGCAATAACATGATGGTGAAGCATTTATCTTTTTGCTCCTGTTTTCCTTGTTACTTGGCTGATCTTTTCTGCCAGAGTGACTTCGCTTAATCTCTGATCAAGGCTTGCTGGCTTCCAGGCTGTAGAGTTCGGTGATTGTATCGACTCCATCCGATCGGCTGGAGGTTCCAGTGATGCAAATTGAATAATGGAATTTTTCCACGCACAAGAATTAGGGGATTGAAAGGAGGAAGTATTACTTGCAGCACTATTGTAGATCTTGTGAATACACATTGAGTCAGGGGGCAATATAACAGCAGGTCTCTTCACAGTATCTTTTAATGGCTTCTTCTCTAATCCAACCTTATTAGAAGAGTCTACTGTTTTCCTTAGTCCAGCCTCTTTGTTAATTAATTCTGCTTTTTCCAGTATACTAAAGCTATCTGGTCCTTTCTTTTCAGATTGGGGAGTATTGACTGATTCCCCATTAATGCTAGCCCCATGAATAAATCTCTTTTTTAAATCTGGTTCAACGTCCCTTGGAAATAACTCATATTTTGGGCTTAAATCATTTATATTCTGGTCTTTTCGGAATTCATTTTTGATTACTTGATTTTCTTTTTCTAGTTCTGTCTTCTCTCGGATAATTTCTTCTTTCTCACAGTCAATGTTATCTTCTACTCCTAGTTTCTCGGGTTTGGAGTCACTGATAGAATTGACTTCCTGTTTTTGATATTCACCTTTTCCCACACCAAAAAATTTAGTTTCCGGATTATTCTTAAGATTTTTGTTCTCTTTCGCTTTCTGAGCGGCTTCCTTTCCTAATTGCCTGAGGGCCAATGAAGTAGGCGATAAATCCGAAGCGTAAATCTCGATTCCTTTTTTACTAAGTTGTTCTGTTTCATGATTTGTTTCATCTACTTCTTTTTTTACATCTCCTATATGCTTAATATTAGAGGATTCTAATTTAGTGACATCACAGGATATCTCGGATTTATTTAATTTGTTGGGCTTCGTCGCTTTTGTAATCGGATATACAGGTGCTCCCGGAACGGGAACAATTTTAATGTGTTGTTTTAATTCTCCGTATTCGTTCCAGTCTTCAACCTCTACTATATCCTACTTAGATCAGCAATCTTCGTATGCTATGGCGGGAAAGCATACCCCTATAACCATTCCCATCTGAACAAGCCCCGGTATTTTTCTTTGTCGTCCAGACTCATCTTTACCGGCCCTTCTACCCCAAAGCATACGGGCTTTTTCATCTGTGGCAAGATCTAATGCTTTAAAAGGTATTCGGTTTGCTTTCAAGATAGTTTCCATTCGCGAAGTTGCAGTGATTATATGTGAAGATCCAGAAGTCAAGCTTGTGTACAACCATAATGTAGGATCCATAGAGTATGAGCTAGTCGTAGATTCAGTCATTTTACTAGATATTGAGCAATGTTTACTAGGCTGTTACGGTTGTCAGTAGTTTAGTGTATGTTGCTATGGTTTCATTTGACAACTAGGAAGCGATTAATTAATTTGCCGTTAATGCCGAAGGTAAATGATAAATGATGATGTACAATAGATAAAATTCCCTTGGGATATGGAGACGGTTATTCTACATCATTACAATCAATCTACGTAATATGATTCAAGCCTTACTTTCATAAACACTGAGGCTCGTCATCAGCCTTCCTTTGATCAGCAATTAAATGAACCGATCTACCGAATTAGAGGGAGCCTCCCTGATAGCTCAGACTCTGAAGGACCTGGGTGTTAAAGTTATATTCGGTATTGTTGGTATTCCAGTGGTACAGATTGCTGAAGAAGCAATAGCACTTGGCATCCGATTCATTGCTTTTAGAAATGAGCAGGCTGCAAGCTATGCTGCTACAGCATATGGATATCTCATTGGCAAACCTGGGATTTGTCTAGTTGTAGGAGGACCTGGAATCCTCCATGCAATAGCTGGTATAGGAAATGCTTCTATAAATTCATTTCCTCTACTTCTCTTGGCTGGTTCTTGCGAGACTTACCTTGTAGGAAAGGGGGCTTTTCAAGAGTTCGATGCGGTATCATTTTTGACCCCTCATACAAAATTTTGTATCAGATCTACTTTTGAATCTATTCCTAGGTCTATTACGGATGCATATCGAACTTCTTGGTATGGAAGAGCTGGGTCCGCCTTTGTGGATCTTCCGGCAGATGTCATACAAGGAAAGGTGTTGAATACAGTTACTACCCTAATCCATCCGCCACCACGAACAGCACCGGATCCTATAAAAATAGAACTTGTGACGAACCTTTTAAAGTCTGCAAGAGCACCATTAATTATAATAGGAAAAGGTGCAGCATACGCACGAGCAGAGGCTCCTATCCGACAACTTATAGGTAACACAAGGATTCCCTTTTTACCCACACCTATGGGTAAGGGAATTGTGCCTGACTCACATCCTCTAAATACAGCTTCTGCTCGATCAGTAGCTCTTAGAGAGGCTGATGTTGCTCTTGTACTAGGAGCTAGGTTGAACTGGATCCTTCATTTTGGTGAAACACCAAAATGGAACAAATCTGTAAAAATAATTCAAGTTGATATATGTGCAGAAGAATTAGGCAAGAATAGCAGCGATTCAGCACTCTCTATAGTTGGAGACATCAACATAGTAGCATCTCAGTTGATACTTACTCTTGGTGAATGGTCTTATGACAAAAATTCTCTTTACATGAAGGCGATTTTTGAGAGTAAAGTTAAGAATGAGGAAAAATCCTCTATTGCCGCCAAACTAGACACAATTCCAATAACTTACTATAAGGTATTTGACGTAATCAAAGAAACACTTCACAAATTATCGCCTTCACAAAACGGTGGCTTAGTTTATGTTTCTGAAGGTGCTAATACTATGGATATATCACGAAGTGTCTTTTCAGTCGAGTATCCTCGTCTTCGTCTAGATGCTGGAACACATGCTACTATGGGAGTTGGCCTTGGATATGCAATAGCTGCTTATTGCGCTTACAATTTTCCAGTACTAGATGCAAGATCATATTCAAAAAAAGAGAAGAAGAAAATTATATGTTTTGAAGGTGATTCAGCATTTGGGTTTTCTCTAGCTGAGGTTGAGACAATGTCTAGATACGGGATGGATATTTTGATTTTTGTGATAAATAACAGTGGAATTTATCATGGTGATACCGATGATTCTAACTCCTGGCTTGAAAAGCAAAGAAAGACTATAGTAAATGAACCAAGCGGTCTCAGAAGTACTAGTCTAGGGTTTGAGGTTAGATATGAAAAAATTGCAGAAATGTGTGGGGGTAAAGGATATCTAGTCCGGAACCCATCAGAGCTCGCAAAAGCAACTGAAGAAGGTTTCAACGCTTCTGTTCCAGTTATTGTGAACGTAATTATTGAAGCTGGAGCCACACAAAAACTAGTAAATATGAGATTTCTTATCCCCCTAATATTTCTTCGCTAAGATCTAACTCATGTAAGGGATTTGCATGGCAAAATAATACAAGCAAGAAGAAAAAGACTCAAGCGAATCTCTAAAATAGCCAAAGGGCCTAGTCTTATATGATAAGATTTCCATATCGCATATTGGTCTTTTAACGAAATTAACGAATTCTAAATCACGAATTATGACAATTAAGTTGAATGGTACGATTCATAATCTATGAGTCCTAATATCTGTCGAAAATTACTTCTTTCAACTCAGCTTTCTAGTAAAGTGTTGAAGAAGAGAATTGAGAAATTTTACAACGGACCATCAATATAAATACATGTTCAATTTCAAGCTATTTCCATTTTAATTAAGGATTGTATCATGAACTATTATTTTATTTGGTGGGGGGAAAAGTTTTATTTCGCTTTAAATTCTTCTTTTTTTAAGACCTCTTTTTTTCTTATTCCAAGTTTATGGCTGCTGAAAGATTCATAATACTTACTGATAATATTATGAGATTAGATTAGAAAATATACACGAAGTAGCTATTATTTCCTTAATTTTGCGTGTGTGATACACGTTCAGCAGATGATAAAAAGAAGTATCGATAAAAGATCATCAGATAGATAAAATAAAAATATTTTTTTGTGTGATTTCCATTTTTTAGTTTGCTTCCCTCAATACGATCTATGCCGAAGAATCTAAGTGTAAAGATTAAGCATTATAGCGATTTCTGATAAATTTCGAAATGCAGGAATGACCACCTTTTTTTTTAAAAAAAAAAGAATGACATCGTTAAAAGAGCCAAATTATGCGAAAAAAAAATGAATATACGTTCAATCTACCTTATACTAGTCCCCTTCTCTAATTGAATACAATTTCATGTTCTAAGATTCCAAAAGATCAAGATAATTACGCGTTAATTTCATCGGGTTTTTGCTAGTTATACTCCATTTGTTGATTGACTATAAATAAGAACGATTTTAGGCAAAAATCAGAGCATTCATTGCAATCATACTCAAAGTCAACATGGAGATTGTTATGTGATTAGCCGAACTCGATCCAGTGGGTGTCGAGGGAGAACCTTGACTTGAAGGAATACTAGAAACTTCAACTACAGTTGTACTAGTCTGACTCGAAAGACTAGATGTCCCGTGGAAATTCGCCTCAGATGAACCTAATTAAATGGTAAGATTTTTTGAAAATAGTGCAAGAAAAAATCGAGAAGGTTAGAAGCCCAAATGTTTCACATACCTGGTATAAAACTACTGTTTAAGCCACGAGAAGGAGCCAAAGAAGTAAGTTGGCTTAGACTAGCAGTAATAGTTGTCGGCCCTTGACTAATTGTTGTTATAGATTCTGTCTCGACTGGAGATACTTCTGTTGTAGGTGCTGCACTGATGGACGGATTAACAGATTTCTCTGAACTACTAGAGCTGATGAGTGGGGTAGAAGTCAAAGCTGGCGCCAAGTTTTCTGAGCTTGAGACGACAGAGGAGGCACCCGATGTGACTGAAGGCAAAATTTTAGAAATGATTATTGACTCAGTCGATATGCTCGAGGTTAGAATATTTGGAGCAGTAGTTTCAATTGATAATGCTGATGAAGAAAGACCGCTTGACGGGTTTGTAACAGCTGAACAAGCCGAAATCGTGATAGTCGTTGTTTCAGTAAAGGTAGCTGCCAGGACATGGCTTGCCCATACCGCAGTGGCAAAGAGAGTAGACCAAAGCATATTTGATAAATCAGAATGCTAGAAAAGATATCGAGGATACGATGAGAATATTCAGTGATGAGTTGAATGTAACGAAGATTCTGTTATGATCGATTAACAGAGATTCTTGTATGAGAAAGAAATTTTTAGATCATCAGAACATGATGAGTAGCTTTGCGTAATTCAATCGCCCTAAACATATTGGACTTTGCTTAATCAAGAAAGATGACTATATTAGCTACCCGTTTCTCTTGCTTCATTTAGCTTGCACTGTGTGTGACCTATGAGTACAAATATCGAAATTTTCAATATCACATCTCGTCGGCAAGTATAACCGAATAAGATTAATACTGTCATTACATATCAGCCAGAGAAAAAAAAGGTTATCTCCTTCTACCTTGTAAAAAGAAAAAAAAAATGTATGAATGATCAATAGTAATATTAGAATCTGTTTGAGTTGAAGCGATAGCTGCAACTCTCCCATCATTTAAGATTTGAATTATGGATGGTCAGCAGAATAGTAAATCTAAAACTCATCGTAATTTCGGGAACTTGCAGATATTGTGATGCAATGATTTTCGCCCCATTCAAGTTCTCATCTCTTAATAATCAAGTAAGATAGTCGTATAATTAAAGTGAGACGCACAGAAAGAAGTGGAATGATGACAATATAGGAGGCCTCCAAATTCTTCTTAGTACAATTTGAGAATTTGCCGTCTTGGTATTGAATTTCTTATTCTTTGATACAGCTTCCAGCTTCAGTACAAATCCGGCTAAAGTTCCCGACTCTCCAGAGTCAACAAACGTAGTGCAGGTGCTTCGAAGTTATTATATTTCACCCTTAATTATAAAATGTTTTCATTCGCCTCATGATGTCATGAAATTGGGTTTTACCTCTTATGCTCACATTATTCAAATGCTAAATTTCTGATAAAAGCCATGGATAGACTTGCTAGTCAAAATTTCATCTCTTCCGAACAGTTAAAATATTGAGTGAAGTGAATATCTGTTTTTGTAACCCTTTCTCACTCGCCCTGTGATGACAGAATATAATAAAAGGAAAATTATTTCATTGCATTTTGACGAAACCACCGTCTATTATGGAATAGTGTTGTGTTCTGGGGGTATAACAAGTTACAGGGATACCCATGTATATATGTATATATGCATTAGCACATACATACTTTATGTACAGGACACAACTTATGAATTAATAAGGAATAGAATATCGTAGAATATTCTATTACAGAGATCATTGAAACGTCCTGAACAATACTAGAAGAATGTTGTATGTGAACAAGGATTTAGAAAATGTATATAAATACCACA
>PEDP01001065.1:0-14304 GCA_002918395.1 Erysiphe pulchra | reverse complement strand
CAATAATAACTGTGCAAAGTGTCAAAAATATGCTGGAGCTCCAATGCGATTTAAGTTCACATTACGAGATGATGTTGACTTCAACCATTCCATCTTCATAGATGTTATGTACATTGATGGTTCTCCAGTTTTACACGTCGTTGACGAAGCAACACGTTTCCAAGCCGCTAAATGGCTTAAGAATATGTCTTCCCAGCATATTTGGGAAGCGTTAAGAATGTGTTGGATTGACATCTACCTTGGGCCACCGGACATAATCAACCATGATGCAGGTACTAATTTTACCTCCAATGAATTCCGTCAGAATGCTCAAGCCTTGGCTATTGATACCAAAACAGCACCCGTAGAATCCGCAAATAGTATGGGTATTGTTGAGAGATACCATAAGCCTCTTCGCAGGGCTTATGAGATTATTAAGGAAGATCTAGGATCAAATAATTCTTCAGAACAAAAATCAATGGTCCTTCAAATGGCCGTAAAGGCTATAAACGACACAGCCGGATACGATGGCATTGTACCAACTCTGCTGGTATTTGGAGCGTTCCCACGGATATCTAACATAGATCCGCCTGCTCCTTCAATTGCCAAAAGAGCAGCTGCGATCAGAAAAGCTATGTTGGAAGTATCAAAATTGCGTGCCAAAAGACAGGTTACAGATGCACTAAGGACCAGAAATGGCCCAATCACATCAGACATTCCTATCGGGTCAGATGTTCTTGTTTGGAGAGTCCAACTCTTGAGACTCGTTAGGGATTCTTCAGATTCCTATCGACAAGATTTCACAATTTCTTTCCAATGACAAGGCAGAATGGGACTTTCTACTGGGTGCCCTCAGCCGTCATCTGAAAAATGTTGTTGATAATCTAACAACAAAAGATGACCTATCGTTTAGCGACGTTAAACAAAGGTTTCTTGGTCTTGACTATGAGACAAGCTCTGCCTTTGTGACAACTGAGCCTATTAAAAAGGCCAAAAACTCTAAGCCTAACCTGAAAATGACTTCTAAAAACATCCTCGAATGTACGTTCTGCAAGAAACAACATCCTAATCACTCTAGGGGTCACGAATGGACAACTTGCAGACGTCTGAAAGAGTTCAAGAAAAGAGTTCACATACTGGTAAACCAGCTGGAGCAGCTCATTTGACTTCCGAGAATATAGTGGTCAGTAACTCACAATTCTACTTTGACACCTGGGCCACCTCTCATATGTGTCCAGATCCCAAACGCTTCTCAAACCTCTCAATTTGTTCCGGACTCGTGAATTCAAGTTCTGGTAGAGGGATGTTAGTAAAGGGAAAAGGTGACGTGGTCCTAAAATGCAGACTCAGTAATGGAACCATTTGTAATTTTCAACTTCATAATATATTATATATACCGAAATTAACAGTTCCCTTATTTTCATTGAAAGTAGAGCAGGATAATGGTTACACACTAATCGGTGAAGGTAAATTTTTACGTCCATGTAAAGAAAACAAAACATTTTTGGAAGCACATTTTTACGGGTCCCTATCAGAAGTCTTAAAGCAATCCCATTTTAACACAAACAAAATGGCTTTTCTAACATATGAATTCTGGCACGATACATTTTGTCATCCAGCTCCTTCATCACTGTTTAAAACTAAGGTTCTCATTCAAAATAGTAATAATATTCCTGAATGTCCCAAGAAATTCTTTTGTAATGAATGCGCAATACCCAAATCCATTAATCGTACACCAAAATTAACACAAACGAGAGCAACTGTATAAGGGGAATACATTCTTTCCCACCCCATCACTGCGGAACTCTCGATACTATATCAGCTTTGTTGATGACGCAATTGGATACTCCTCTGTTCAATTCTTAAAAACGAAATGTGAAGCAGCGCAAGCTGTAATTCTCTTCATAACAGAACTTGAAACCCAACATGAGATGGCAATGAATATTTATCCGATAAACTTAATCACTACTTGGCTCAAAAAGGGATCAGACACGACCTGACTCCCCCTTATTCTCCCGAGTCTAATGGCGTCGCTGAACGGTTAAATCGCTCCGTCGGTGAAGGTATACGCGCCATGCTTTTACCCATCTCTGAAAAACGACTATGGGCTGAAGCAGTTAAAACATCCATATATACCAAGAACCGCCTATCTCATAACTCAGTACAAGGTAAAACACCTTGTGAGGCCTTCTATAGCGAAAAACCAACCATTGAACACCTCCAACCCTTTGGAAGATAATGCTTTATACATATATCAAAGGATAAGCATTCTTCAGGTGGTAAGCTTCTACCAAGGGTAATAAGAGGTTTATTCGTAGGCTACACTAAAGTTATGCACCACCATCGAATCTTCATTCCTGAAAACGGACGAATTAGTGTATCTAATGTTGTACGAGGACAAAGGAATTAAACTTACCAAGTACTTCACAAAAGACTAACACTGATTCAAATGAACTATTAACTACATCAATTAGCTGGTTTAATCCGCCTGCTTCAACTAGTTCACCAAACATAGTTAATGAGCATAACATCGATTCTCATACTGAACTTTATCCATCTCATAACAATCAAACAAACGAACCTTCAAATGAACTTTCAAATGAAGTAATATCAACTTCACAAAATCCCTCCCCAACTTGCCATAACTACTTAATTAATGAAAGATCCAAACGCCAGAAACGACCTCGAGTGTTCGATGACACGATAATGGGGGATTTGCGGAAAACTTCTCATGTACAATCTTCACAAACTCGGGTCGAACCTGAAAATGATTCTGATGAAGAAACAGTAATGATTAGCGTCATGGAAATTTCTGAACCCAGAAACTATGGAGAAGCAAAAAACTCTCCCTAATGGCCTAACTGGAAAGAGGCATTTGAAAATGAAGTTAAATCTCTTCAAGAAAACAATGTCTGGCAAGTGATAAATCGTCCTGAAGGTCGGAAAATTATTGCTGGAAAATGGGTATGTAAAGTCAAAGGAAATGCTCTTGGAGAAGTTGAACGGTTTAAAGCTAGATATGTTGCAAAAGGATTTTCCCAAGTACTTCTACGTGACAACATACAGTCTAAAAACTGTTGCTTCTTCCACTACCATATTCTAACAGTCCTAAGCACGTAGTCCAAAAACCATATAATGACCAAAAAGAGCCACATATAGAAGAGGTCCTAAATCTTGAGGCATCTGTGATCGAAGATGAAAAATCTTCGCTAGGAGAAGATGTTCAAGGTGAAATACGAGACACTCATGTATCAATAAGCTTAACGACTCGAAATTTTGGGAATCTTAGCATATCACTTGGAGAGGAGAGAGACATAAGTTTCACCAAAAGTAATCGAAACACTGTTGAAAAACAGCAAAATGGCCTCTATAGTGATGGTGATGATATGTTCCGGCTCATGGTGAATTTTTCTGAAGTTGCATCCTATATGGTGTCTCCTACAGTAGATGAGCCGAGTTTGTTGGAATATTCTAAGAAGTTTTAGAATATGTTTTAGCTTTACACACAAGGTCATTGTATGCTCCACGAAATGAGTGTTTGGGAGATGTAACGCATTAATGCGTTCCTATTTGTGGATGAAACTTCAGATTCAACATCATGTATAATAGCCAATCAGCAACCACTCTTTTCCAAGACAGTACATAAAATGTACGTTGGTTTTTAATGAGGGTTGCCGTAGTATGTAGTTACGAGGTTTATTCGAGATTTGAGACAAATCGATGTACATGGCAGGGCACCACTGTTTTGGGCATGAAACAGTGGTAAATAATTATAATTGTACCCATGAATATGGAATGGGATTATTGGAGATTTTGTATATAAGTAGCACTACATCCTGAGTGAAAGGAAATAAGGAAAATTACTGACTCTAAATTCATTTTATGTTCTACCTCCACATTCCGCTTGCGCTATTTTTAACAAAGTTCCGGTGGAGCAATTAAAGGAATAGAGACGCTCAAGTGGAAAAATACCATGTTCAAAGAGATTGACGGATGTTTAAGTCGTGGGACTTTTAAGCTCGTCCCCAGGGAGTCCACTAGGAAGGGTCATTTGGTGACATCAAAATGGATCTTGAGGAAAAAATACAAGACAAACATAGTATTGAACAAATAAAAAGCTCAGATAGTCGCCAGAGGTTTTACCCAAACAAAGGGAGTGGACTATAGTGAGACAATGTCAACCACCGCTAGATCGGCAAGCTGGAGAACCCTGATGGTCTTATCGGCGTTGAACGAGTGGTTTATTCTTCGGGCAGATTTCATAGCTACATATCTCGCGGGCGATTTGAAAGAAGTAATATTCATGGAGCAATTTCCGCAGCTACACGAATATTTTGAATCTCATCCAGAAGCCGCAAACGAGTGGAGATTACAAAAAAATGACAGCATTCATTGAGGTGAAAAAGCCGTTATATGGCCTTAAGCAGTCCGATGCATGCTGGCAAGAGAAGATTTGAGGCATCATGAACAAAAAGGCATATAGACCGCTTGTCTCTCTAGATCACGTTATTTATCAAAACAAGAAAGCTAGAATCATCGTAGCTTCATCCGTTGACGATTTCTTGATTGGCCCGAACAAACAAGACTTACAAGATCTGAATAAGTCGTTGAATGAAGAAGTTGCTCTTAATCATCTAGGAGCAGTTAGCTGGTTCTTAGGCGCAAGATATAGTACGATCCGATCCTCACCAACGGGATCTGTTAACCTTGGATCAACACCAATATCTGAGAAGGTCTTTTGAAAAGCTTAAAATTGCTAGAACAAGGAAAGTCGAAACCCCAATGTCTACAGATTGCAAAAGGGACATGAGAAAAAAAACCCTGGAAAAACGACTGCAGATGAGCTAGCTATACCAGTTTCAGAAATTAGTTGGAAAAATATAATTTTTCATCCTGTATATTGCGACGTGATATATCTCAAGCTATATCACAAATGGCATCCATATCAATGCCCGAATCCGCGCCAATATTGGATATTGCTCCCATTACTCGTTACAAAGGAGTATAAAGTAAAATCTATGACTATTGTTACGGGGTTTTTTTTCTTTCTTTTTTAGTTTATATTTTATCGTGTCGGCACTAGCAGCGTACATTGTACATGACACGTATGGAAGACATCTAGAATACATGATCCTCCAAACTACAGCAATGCCCACCCGGTGCCTAGTTTCTCCCAATACACCATCCAGATGCTAGTTACATTAGGTCGAATGGGTAGGAACGTATTCATTATGACCCAAAAGGCCACAGACTGAGGGAAAACCTAAGGAGAAAACCTAAGCCATTCCTCCCGTACTCTTTTTTTCGACGAGCAGCCGCAGTCCTCCTCCAATAAACCATACAGGAATCCAACTTGTCACTCCTAGAAAGTCAAACCAGCACCTGACCACTTGCGCCACCAGCTTATGACTGTTACGGGCTAAGCCCGATGTGTAATTAACTGGGAGTTGGACTCCCAGCCTTCACGTGACATATTCTTTAATATCTATAAAGGATTAGTATCAACACATACCTGGGCATGCCTCTAGACGAGTTTACAACAATTAGGCAGATCACTCGGATTGATGTTCCCAATTTGGTTGAATTACTCTCAGACGAAATCACTCGCTACTTTCCTTTTAATGTATATAAACTTAGCATTCCATATTTAGGTAGAACCATAGAAAAAATAAAACTTATTTTAGGCATTGCTTTCGTGCTTGACCGAATAGATCTTTGCCCCCTCACAATGATAGCGCTCAAATTTTTCAAGCGCCCGATAATTCTTCTTTCATTGTTAATCAAGTAGTGTGGGACCATGCTTAAAATGTTTACACAATTACGCCTGCTTTCAATCTCAAACTATACGTTCTTTTCATCATACACAGCCTCATTCTTTATTTCCTACATCTCATCATCATTGTTAAAAGTCTCTGTCCTGAAAGCTTGATGGAAAGCTTGCCAATCAAACTCATTTTCCAGTTATATTTGCGTATCCTCATCCGACGGAAAATAGACGTCGTCCTCCAAAGGATAAGCATCAATCAGCTTTTTTGGGTTAACACTTCTCATGTATGCTCTCTGCCGCTCAGTACCAGGATCGTACATATCTTTGTCTGTACCTGTACCTCTCATCAAATCTAGAGTAGTTGTATTGCTTATGGATATAGTAGGTTGTGTTTGATGTTTTATGGTAGCGATTATGGCTAATTTTACCTCGGCTTCGGCGCATGTTATCAAACGTCGTCGCTTGACAGGACGATTCGCAAATGGAGAATTTTGAAGTGCAGCTTTCGGACAAAGATCTGTAGCCTCATGTTCGAATAAGGAAAGATCTCTACGTATACTTGAGTTTCCCTCACCCCTCTTGTGAAGCTTCTTTCCTACTCCAAGAGCTCGTTTTTGACGACCTTTTCCCCTCATAAATTGAGGGGAAAAGGTCTCCAATAGAAAACGTCTTTATTCAGTATTAGGGATGTTTATGGGAGTGGTTCGATCGTAGTATCAATGAGCATCAATGTCTGCTACAAGCAGAAGCCCAGGACTGTTCTGACGGTGATGAATGATACGATAGCAAGGTATTACAATATTTTTCCTTACTGTACAGTTACAAGGCGGCAGAGGATCTGCAAGTTTCAGAGGTAGTTTACTACCCTCTTCTAGTAAAAGCCCTAGAGCATATGAATGAACAAACGAAATGACATCCTGGAAAAAATTGAATTTGATGAGCTGTGCGCGGCTAAATCTTAGCTTGGCCTATACTCTCTTCGATTTCTCTTTGTTGGTCCTCCCAAAAGTGGCAGATGACATCACAAAAAAAATTGATATCTTGAGCTAGTACCAATGTACTCCTTATTAGCATGATGACCTGATTCGTTACGAGAGGTAGTCTTGTTCACGAAGTGTGGGACTTGATTGACCCAAAAAAGGACATGACTTGTTAGCAAATTAGTATAGAATGTAGATACTGGCATTTCTTACAAATTTGTCTTTCCAAATAATACATGATCCGAGAAGATAATCAACCGCCTTTTCATTGTGCTTTTTCAAAGCCACAAGTTTTTCTTCGTACTCTTCCTTGGTTTTTGAATTTATTATGCTTAACCGGGCCTCAAAGAACTCCCCCCAATCCTCAAGAATGGTGAAATATTTTTTGGTTTTAGCTACAACATTGATGTTCACATGCCACCTGCAAAGGATATGAGCTACATGAGGGAATATTTCTTCGAGGGCATTCATCATAGCTAGTTCTCTGTCTGTTACAAAACACCTGGGCTGTTGAATACCCTCCTTCAGAATATGCGAATTTACACACTCCAGAATTCACCTGTAATCAGCTTCTTTCTCTCCATTTAAAAAAGCCATAGCCATAGCCATAGCTAGCTGCGGCGTCATATTATTTCCCAGGCTGTCGCAAATATTGATCAGGGGCTGGTGGAATCGGTTAGTTTTAGTTTTGTAGGTCACATCCATAAGTAATACATCCGAAGACTTGAGCCAAAGTTTGATACACTCAGGATGGGTAAAAAATAAGTGTGTTACACGATTATCCCTATCTGTTTTGATCCTGAAGATTAAAATACGTTCCTCGAGCTTCCGAACTACCCATTGTATAGGTGTTAGTCCAGCTAACTCCTCGATCCGCGTACGTGCTCTCATGTTATATATAACTCGCTTCATCAATTCGATTCCCCAGTCTTTTTTCATAACAGCTCGAATTGTGGAAACCTTTGTCTTTCGGGATATCAAGGTCTTCATCACCGCTTCTGCTGACTTGCTGCAATCAAGCATCTTGGTACGAAGTGCTGCATGATTAATGGGACCATCCGAAGCCTCATGGTTGTGATTCTCTTCTCTATATTCTATTTTCCATTTTCCCGAAAGAAGCAGTTTTGCATTGATTCTGACTGCGATAAATAAGACTGTATCCGTGAGGAGCACAATGTTTTTGGAATGACTGAAAAAGGTCCTCATATGAATCATATTCAATACTCTCGTCAATCCGAGGGCCAAGCTTAATTCTTGTTGTTGGAAAATCCAAGGGAGTATCAGAGACATAAGCTTCTCGAACTGGAGCAAATGATTTGCTCAATTCTGTTGCTTGGACTGAATGAAATAGACATTTTAAAGAGTGAGATTTTGATGTAGAGAAATTAGTAGGATCTTAAAAGTGCAAGATTAAAAGTAAAGTGATTGATGTAGAAGCCTGTCTTAAACAACGATCCAATGAACATAATCTAGGCTTCTGGCTTGACTATGACTAAATAAATAAACAGGTTGCCCAGGCAACTTTCTTACTTCAGGGGCTTGAATTGGAATGACCCCATTAATATCGCTAAGCCTATTTTGGATTTACAAGGGGGCTACATGTAGGAAATTGGGGGTATCAGATGCGTACCCTCACCTTTCATATTTATACCTTATCTAGTATTAAGTTCGGTGTAGGTCAAAGAAATTTTTCAGCTAAAACTGGGCAGTGAGGTCTCCTTAGTGTCATTTTCTGTATAGTAAGTTTAACATAAAAGATTGAGTATTTGAATATGTAACTTAGTCCAAATGTAAATCGGAGAACTAGCCATGAAAGGGGCTTTAAAAGATAAGTCACTTTTGCAATTCATTCAAGTGGGGAATAAAATGTCTATTATAGCATAACTTAATTGGAATTTGTGCCAATATGTCCCTCAAGTCAAGATACTGTTGGCGTCAAAGTCTCACTAGCTCTTACTGAGACCCTTTATACGAAACGGAATCATTTGTTATCTTGTATTAAACCATTGATGCTCTCCTAAGGAGTCTAAAAAGCACACATCATAAAAAGACGTGAATCGGTTCATCACTAAATAAAGCGTCTACTTCTATCTCGAGCATGAGAATGAATAACCGAAAGATTGTAGCATGGAAAGGCCTTTCAGTTCTACTATTTACCATTTCATATCGGTTTATAACGATTATTTAAAGTATCTTCCACGCTATTATTTAGGTTATCAGATTTAGTATATCTTTTCTGAAGTGTTTCCTCAATACTAGCAGATTGACTAGGAGGAATGCGCTTATCTCCAGATGTAATCTCTCTTGCAGCATTATAAATAGTTTGTTTTCCTTTGTCGACAATGTTTTGCCCAGGACTGTGATTTTCATCTGCAGATTTTCCTGTAATGGCTCTTATTGGTCCACTCACTTTGTCTGATAGTTGATACTTCATTCTTTCTACATTTTCGATCGTTGTTGCTTTACTTGAATCAAAAGCTTCCTCTATCTTTGCTGAAGCATAATCTTTAAAGTCATGCGCTTTTTCAAATGGATTAAGTAATTTTCTTCCAATTAATTGGAGGATACCTCTCTCTGCTTCGTTCCGCACTTCACTGGATTCTTCACTGTGAATCCACCAAAATATATTCATTATCTCCTCGTTCCAACGAATTTTGAAACTTTGTAAGAAATTATTTGATTCATTACGTAAAAGTTTTTGAGATTCGCTTTTCATTAATGGCTCAGATTTTGACTCAAGAAGGCTGTTTAGTATTTGAGATTGCGAGTGTAAGACTGCTGCTTGTGATCGTCGATTCTGTTGATGCGAATGCAATGTCAAGTAAATGATACCAGCAGTAAGAGTTGCACCACTCATCTTGTCTCTTGTTAGCATGCAAAAAAATGTATTCGTCATATTCGGGCTCGAAGTGATCTCACAAAGCTTCCACTGAAGCCCATCCTTCCCATTTCAAATGGTATACAAAATGTATGGTTGTAAAAAGAAAATCCTCTTTAACGTAATTTTCAGGATAAAAACAAGATTGACCGTAATATTACAGAAGTTTGCTGTGACGTTGATAGAACTTCATTATGGCATTTTATTTGGTTGGTCGTAGCTCCAACTTCAATGGGGCGAGGAACAGCAATACGGCGTTACAGTATTTTTTCTACACCTTACAATTACAATACCATCAAAATGAGTTAATATGTAAGCTTTTAATTTTCAGAATATACTTCAATATTTTGAGCCATATTTTGCGTGTACCCGCGGTTATCTTTGTAATTCCGATCACTAAATTAGGAGACTGCTGCATCTTTATTCGGGACCACTTTACCACTGGATTACAACTTTATGCTCCCTAAATGTTGCATTAAATCAGTAAAAGGAACAAAGAACTCGACTATAACATTTTTAAAAGAAGTTGTAGGGAAAATTGGCGGTATTAGAGTGCTAGGAGCAACGTCAAAGACATTGGTGAATACACCAAAACAACTACTCTAATTTTACCGGAGCCGTTCTTGAAATATCAGAGAACCAGACGAAATCAATGCAACGTATTGAGGTAAAATTTTGTTTTCTTGGAACTAATCAATACTAACTCAACTCCGTTAAGACAATCAAAACCAAGGTTTCTCTACTAACTTCGTACAAATCCAATGCACCAGATGTATAGTGCCGCATTAGAATGGTGCTTCAATATCAGCAAATAGACGCTTTTCTGGTGGTGAGGCACTTTAAAATTAGTTAAGCTTCTATTATCGAGCTTATTTGTGAAGACAATACTTAACCATACTCTCAAGGGTCAGCATGAGGATACTCTAGTAAGTTATAAGCAAGGGCTTATTAATAGAACACATGTACAAATAGGGGGTTTTCATAACAGGATATGCATTATAGAAGATAATACAATTGTTGTAGATACTCGCTATGAGATACTTAAAGGTAGTAGAAGGACAAGTTACATTCAGTCTTGGAATCTTATTAAATTGGATATATGGTTGAAATCCTAAGATACCCTGTGACTATATATTTATTCATTTTTACAATTTGATATCTAACAACCTCACGACGGTTGCCACAACAACAATTTTAATCATATGAAAAAGATATATTTATATAGTAGAAGCATCAGTCTGGTAGAAAGATAGCAAGTCCCTTAAAAACGAAAATTTTATAGAAAACATTGTGTCACGTCTTACTTAAATTAAGTGCCTCTTTGCTTAGCTTGTAACGTTAAGATAAAAGATCCTTTCTCTTCGAAGAATCTGAATAGCCGGTTTAAGCTACCAGGTAATAAAGATAACGCAAATACTATCTGGGTTCACTGCATGAACCGATACTGATTAGTTTGTTTGATCTCAGATCAGATACAGCGAGATCTGAAGAAAAAAAGAGGAGAAGAATTCTACGTGGGCTCTAACACCGAATCCAAGGCTATGGAAAAAAACAAATAATTAATATCTTTAATTGTAAATAAGTCACGTGACATTTTTATGGAAATAGATTATTTAAATCATATAGATGAAGACGTCCAAGAATACGTTAGGACTTATGTGATGATTTCAAAGAATTCACAAAAGTAGAATGCTTTTTGCCTGTAGGGACATAATTTCCATGATGGCCAGTACCCAAATACAAAAGGTCAATTGCTAGCAATCTTTCTAACATTTTTTTCATGAATTACAATTGATTCTAATATTAAATTGTTCCAATTTGTGATGGAGTTTGTCTGTTACTTAACTTAACCGGTTTGGCCATCTATCATCTGCTGACAAAGAGAATGGTTGGTGGTGTAATGGAACTAATAAAACCTGACCATCATGGAAATCAATTAACAAAATCTAGTGGAAAAACAAGGGCGAATTGCTTAAAAGAGAATGAAAGAAATTTACCCAGTGCCTCAAATTCAACCTCAGAAGGATGGATATGGGTTCATCGAAACAAACTTCAATGATCTTGAAAATTGATCCATCAATTGAAAATAATGAATTTCGAACACCCACATGTAAGCCCCCCCCACGGATTTTCTCAGAGTTAAGCAACTCTCGCAAAAACAAACAATCAAAACAGTAGATGCAGTGGAAATGGAGTCACGTTTGATTATAAATGTGACATATATCTAAGGCAATGTGAAAATAAAAATTTCCCAAAACATGGCCTTCCTAATACACCACCCATCATGTAAAAAGATGATGCACTTGACTTTTATATTGGATTCTATTGTCATGGTCAAGAGCCAAGGACACCAAAAAAACAATCATCAGAACCGAACTGATTTTTTCATTAAAAGAAAGGAAGTCCCAAATAAAAATCTGCAAATAAGTAGGGTGTTGGTCAACGAACCTGTTTTGGAAAGAAAGAGACGAAGCATACAATGAGATTAAGTTAGAAATGAAAAATAATACCCATAAAAACTTTTCGCAATTCTGTCAAGAAATTCAAGGGGAACCTCCAATAGACAATGATGTAACAAATTTAAGTCCGGAGAGTAATTCTAATGTAGTTTTCATGTAATTGTGGAGATGTTATGTCGTGTGTAAAAGAAGAGCTTCTAACCTTTGCTTGCATAATGTAGAGAGTTGCCTCTACGTTGAGTTTATCTTCTCACCGCTATTAATTTAAGGGAGTAAGATAGTCGGTTCCGAGAGCCTCAAGCCATTCATTGAATTAGAGGAGCCGTCTGTGTTGAGGTTTTCAATTATGATGATGGAGATGAAATCTCCAGCAAGAATGCAGTTGTTAAAAGAGAATTTACTAGACGGTGAAAAAAAGAATCCTAGCGTTGCACCGGGGTTAATATATCCAGGTGAAGCGTTGTGGATATTTATGATAGTAACCCATTGACTTTGAGCAAAATAATATTACTAAACCCTTAGTCAGATGATATTTCAGGGTGGCTCTGAATATTTCTTTGTGTAGGTTATTTCGCGGGGTCGCGACGGCTAGTCATAAACTGGAGTGAAAAATTCAAATGCAGGGTGTACATGTGATTCGACGAGTTAAGTCTCGTGATAAATATGTCTTTTGTTAAAATAAAATGTCAGTATTAGTACAATAAATAAGCAGTTTCAAGTGAGATTGTGTGTACAGTAGCACTGCGGCTGAAATTGACGGAGTGTATCTTGATATATTGGTTTATATTATATATATGATTTTCACCAAATTATCAGCATGGTGTTTTCGGGTGTTATCTACCAGAGCTGCAAAACTGAGTATCACTACAGTGAGTCGGACAAGTTCCTAGAGGAAGTCAGCTGTGTGAGGGCCATTAAATTTTACTCATTCGTAAATTCTTGTAGGATTACATATTATGTGGTTCGACTCAACATAATGTGTGGTGTGGAGCCATCTATTCTGCTGCGGGAGGCTCTTGACCAAGACCACTCGTTTTGCCATCCATAAAAGTTTTCACATTGAGAAGTTTTAATTCTTTTTGGAAGCAATTTAATAGAAACACGTACACCAAATAATGGCAAGCCTTTAGAGAGATAAGAGCCTCCAGGATAATGAACAATGTGCCATTTTTCTGTCTTTCTGGTATAGGTCTAAAGACATCTACTAATTCAAACATACCACACACGTACGGGCGTCAAGTCCTACTCTGCACCTCCACGTGATGGCGCCTGGGAACCCTTTCTCTCGTTAGAAAGGAGCCAAGCATAGAGGAAATCATCCCACCCTTCAGGATTCCCATTCATTCTCGCAGGACTCAGTCGGTTTCGTCTTTACATCACAAACCCCTATCACCCTCTCTAGGAAGCATCCCCACGACTGTCCCAGGAAGTCAGAGTGAAGAGCTCTGTCTGCACTTCCAAATACAAAAGCCCTAATGAAAATAAGCTGGTGGTGCAAGTGATCAGGTGCTGGTTGGACTTTCTAGGAGTGACAAGTTGGATTCCTGTATGGTTTATTGGAGGACTGCGGCTGCTCGTCGAAAAAGAGTACGGGAGGAATGGCTGAGGTTTTCTCCTTACGAGGTTTTCCCACTGGGTTTTCTCCTTAGGTTTTCCCTCAGCCTGTGGCCTTTTGGGTCATAGTGAATACGTTCCTACCCATTCGACCTAATGTAACTAGCATCTGGATGGTGTATTGGGAGAAATTAGGCACCGGGTAGGGGTTGCTGTAGTTTGGAGGATCATGTATTCTAGATGTCTTCCATACGTGTCATGTACAATGTAATTTATTTATTTATTCTATTTAAGGTCCTAGGCATGAGCCATAATGTCCGCTTTGGGTACAGGACCGGCGGAGCCGGTTGGGATCATGGCCTCAGGCATGCCCCCCTTGTTCACGCCCGCTATTTACAAAAGTAAAGAAAGGAAAAACAAATGAAATTAGTTTAAGGAATGTACAAAGCACTTCTCATACTGTGTGATCCCGCCACGCATAGTGCGATAGCCTCTTAGAAACAATTTCACTCCCATGCATCCAGCAATGGGCAGTGTACAATGACCACACAAAAATATCTTTACCTTTCTTGCAAATTCTTTCAATTTCCCTTCCCAGCATCTCCTCAACTCTCTCACGGGTCGTCTTCCTCATTGAGAACCCGAGGGTCCTCTCAGCTTTCCTTCCCTTTTTTCCTCCATAATTAC
>PEDP01001064.1:0-14294 GCA_002918395.1 Erysiphe pulchra | reverse complement strand
CAGAAGGAACGATAGAATTCATTAAGCAACAGCTTGAGATGATTAAATACTTTTTTGCCTTTTTTTTTTTTTTCTTTTTTTAAAAAAAAAATAAAAAATAAAAAATGAATATATGAAGCAGTTATAAGTTTTGGTATGAAAAGTATTCAAAAAAAAAAAAACAATTTTCCCCTTTCGTGAAATTAGAAGAGATAAGAACGGCCTACGGTCCTTTTAAGATCTTCAAGGCGCTCAAGTCTCATGTGCTTGAAAGCAAAGAAAATCAAAAAACATGTTTGTATATAATTATTCCTCGTATATCGTCTTCTTCCCCCCATCATCAATAGTGATGCGTTAAAATCCTCCAAATTAAGAATGATGCTGGTGGTTGACTTTACTTGTCGCCAACTTTGTGAGTTGGTGCCTATCTATTCTTCAATGAGAGGTGTTTTATAGTTTAAATCAATTAACGGGTTTGATAGTAGGCTGTTAGATCAACACTGATAATGAAGAAAACTATGAATCGAGACAGGTAATGTGTATTTGAACTTTGAACAAGATAAGGCAGGAAAATAGTAACTGGGCCGAGGGATGGGATTAAAAGATAGCGAAGAGGAAAGCAAAATTTTGTCTTTAGGGAAGGATAAATTGATCACGTGCCGAGTAAGAGGCTCATGGGAGCCGTCTTACTTGTACTACCTCGCTAAGCTAATTATGGCGCTAACCTACGCGCTAACTAACACTAGTTATATTGGGAAAATGTAGCGACACGTGACAAGCATGGGGAGAATGAATGCGGAATGCAGGCGGTGAACGAAGAGGTATAATTAGCATATTAATTTATATCACTGTTGTAGAAACTCATTATTTTGTAATTGGATAAGTCCAATTTTTTTGATTGATTCAAATATGAATAATTTTATGTTAGAGAATTTTATAAGAAATAACAGAATAGAAGTGTTCCTCTTTTTTACTTTTGCAAGTATTCTTTTAAGCAACAAAAGCCCTTCTTCCTAGCCCCAGTCTTCTTTTTTTCTTTTTTTCTTTTCAAATTTATTTAAAATTTGGAAACTTCAACTGAAACAAAAAACAATCAAGTGTGTAAACGGACCGAAAATTACCAATTGAAAGTTGACGTCGCGAATCGCCTAGCTTTTAATACCTCTTAATTTGCATACACGACATATTTTCAGTCGTGAAAATGCAAGAAGGATATCATTCCCATAAGGAATATTTAAGCGATGTTGTTGATGGGATCTCTCTCATCTAGTCATTGGTCTCGATATGAAAGTGATCAAATACACCGTCTATAGGCATATATGACACCTAAATTATCTCTTTAGACATTGTCGTCACAATTTATTGCCAACGTGTGACCCTGGCGAATGCCGAAACAATAGAATTATCTGAAATACTGAGTTAGAATTAAATCATTCAAATGTTTGATGCGTGGAATAACTGCAAACTAACTTAATTGTCGCGTGCACGTAGAAGTACCAAACGCTGTCGTTCGTCCGCAGAGGTGTCAACAGATTTCTTACGAACAGGAGTGTTGCAAGTTGGAGTCAGGGGGAGAAATCCACCGCTGCAAGTAGAAGTTGTAGATGTTGAATCAGTGCGATGATGCTGATGTTGAGGCATGGTCAATTCAAGAAAGCCCGAGTTCAACTCAAGGGACAGCGAATTAGTAGATGAAGTGGAATTGACAGAAGAAGATCGAGCTGAGAAAAGTTAGATGTTATTCGAATGTCATACAGAGTTTTATGAGAACTACATACACGTCTTATGAGTAGTTTTCATGTTGGCAGACATCTTGCACAGTATGGTAATAGTAGTAATATATCTTTGGTAGAAATTTAAGTAGAATTCAAAAAGTTCAATGAATGATCTGATTTTCTGATGGTGTCAAATGTGAATAAGCAGAATAGAAATATCTTGATAGCTGGTGGAGATGACAAGAAAGAGGAGCGGGGGAATCAGCACCTTTTTATAGCTGTTGCTTCGAGACCAAACTTGACGCTTTGCTTGGAGGTTTAACACGAACAAGGTTTAGCGTAGTATGTCATTTACTCGGGTGTAACTGCAGCGCACGCATCTCCCGCTTTTTAATTTTTGATTATTTTACTATTTTGTTTTTGTTTTTCAGCTAGCTGGCTGGCTGTCTGTGCGCCTCTCCACGCATTACGCCCTGTCGGGCAGGCCTGAGCCTGCCAATAATTCCATTCATTTATTCATGCATGTCCACCCATTTATCTTTCCATGACACGACACGAAGATCAACCAACCAACCCCAACTGTCAATTGAATTGCCCAATTGTGGCCAAGACCCCGCCAAGCCTCACCAAGCCCTTGGCGTGACGTCACTCCAAAAGCTTGGATGGGAGGCCCCACCGGCAGACAAAGCAGATTCACTTTGATCTGGCAGGAAAAAAAAAAAAAAGAAAGGACGATAAAAATAATGGTTGATTGATTGATTGATTGATTCACGCCAAAACAGCCCCCCTCCCCCCCATCGGACCAAGACAGACAAGACAACACAGGAACGCAATATAATCACTAAATTGTTAATTAATCTATTGATTCAGCCAGTTAATCTGTCTATCCGCCCAACTTGGCCGCTCGCCCGTCCGTCCGCTTGCCGTGTCTTATATTTTCTCCTTTTTTTTTTTTCTTTTTTTCTTTTGTTGCTATCCAAGCAGGCAGGCAGTAAAACTAGTCAATCACCATCCCTGACTCGATCTTTCCATCTTGAACCGTCTGTCTGATCATTTGCAATTTGACCCCCTGGCACGCCGCATGCTGTAAATAAATCAGAAATTTTTATAGTTGCCATCGGGAACTATCAAACTCCCCCATTGACATGATCTGAATAACTAGATTATCGTTACTGAGAGCAAGTTCAGTCAGCGACAGATCACATTTGAAATGAATGCTGCAGCAGCAGCCGCCGCCAGCAATCAATCAATCAATCTGCCAAGCCAAACAAACCTTTTTTGATCTCGAGACATGACGGAAAAACCCCCCCCCCAAAAAAAAAAAAATTAAAAATAAGCTTTTTCGTGTCTCGGCTTCGGGTTTATTAAGAAACGAACAACAAGCTCACACTCTAAATTAAAGCCGTATGTACTCAATTCGTGCTATCAATGAGTGAGTGAGTGTGTAGTGAGTAGTGATGTTTCTAATAACACAATATTTGAATCCCAATTTATCTTCTTTACTACTTGATATCGATCGCATATCATATCGTCAACAACCACTCTCTGCTTCCTAAAGCAAATCATCACATCCAACTGAATTGACTTTTTTTTAATTTGTTTCGTCCTGCTATAATTCCCCCCATTATAAAATAGAGACCCATTTTATGACATTACACTACGTGTTGCGAACACCAGGAGAATGAGATCAAATCAGTTCACGATATATATAAACGAAATGTTATAAAGCGATTGACCGTTTTTTGTTTTTTTCCCCTGTTGTTTTGCCTTTGCCTCTCCCGCGCTAGAAAGCTGATACACGTGACTGAGTCATGTGTTTGTTTTCCTGAGACAAACAGCCAGCCAGCTAGTAGTTCCCACGCCTCATCGGTGGGAAAAAAAAAGAATCATTTTACTTACTTCCTTTCCTATATGATATGATAAATATTACTATTATTACTCCCTATGATAATCTCATCTGTTTCCGATCCACTTCAGTCTGAAAGATTGTTTATTTTCTAAAGCGCAAGTTTCATTGATTCAGGATCTGCCTTGTCGAGCCGTAAAACAACAGACAGACATATACAGACGCTAATATATGCATGATGGTCCGGAATAAAAAGAGCTTAATTTCGAGCTAATCGTGCTCTTAATCCCTGTCTTCATTATAAAATTATTACCTGTTTTACGGCTCGGCAAAGTGTTAGTATTAAGTTATCGCTCTATTACCACTATCGTATCTATCACTAATTAACGAACGCCATTTAGGCATCCATCCGATTATGCCAAATTTGGAATATGTAATCATGTGACACTTTGTTTTTCCCTTCCCTACTAAATTACATCTACCAGCCTTCCTTCTTCCCTGGTGAAAAACACTCTCACCGACCAACCGCAATTAAAAAAACAAAAAACAACAAAAAGATCACAGACCGAGTTGATTTCATGTTGTTGAAAAGTCTGTGCCCATCCATCTACGTAAACACACCAACACACGGAACAGGCAGTTGATTTTTGCTTTTCGCCATTTTTCTCATGTTTCTAATTATATCTTTTTCCCCACCCCTCCTCCTTCTCCTCCTTCTCCTTCTCCTCCCACCCCGCCTGGTCCTAGATTATACAAATTGCTTATGGTTAATAATTGCTAACAGTTAATAATTTGTATTGCGTGATTGAGGAGCAGTTGTGGCTGAATCATATATTGCAATCCGATGGATCTTTCTCCTGCTTGCTACTCCCCTCCCCGGCCCACATCAATGACTTTCGAACAAATGTAACGCTACAGAATCGATGGAATTACTATCGACCAGTGTAATCTGTCAGGGTCAACGGTTCCCCACTAGCTTAGAACTAGAAGACGTGTCCTGATGGGGACAGAGAGATAAGAGACGGAAAAAGGAGTGTTGATCAAAAACGGTCTTTAAATGTTCGAGAAGAGTCGGATATTGAGGAAGTTAGTTGTATTGATCGAAATTGTGGACCCCTGCCCGTTTCGTTCAGCTGGAGAAGAACCAACGGTTTGATTGAAATGCTGCCTGTTGTTTCTGAGCCAATGAGAGATAAAAGAGTCATCGTCTGAAAATACTCACATATAATGTTCCGTCCGATTACTTACACACACACACACTGAAGGTGGTTGCCTGCCTTTCCAAAAGTGTCTGACCCTTTTGACTGAATTGAAAATCCGTCATGCTCAAACGCGATGATGTGCTGTAGGAAATTAAAAAAAAAGTTAGATACATTAATGGCGTCACTCTCGCTTCTGTCTGCCATTTAGCGAGCGCTCCCTTGGCAGCCAATCTCATCTCATCCGTTCCCGACCCCACTCCCTCCCTTTTCGTTCCGCTCCTACACATTTACAAAACCCACCATCCAAAACTTATCGAGACTTCAGTTGCTAAATAGAAATGGACAAGTTTGATTCTTTGATACATCCAGTTTGTGCTGTCACTCCTTAACCATTCAAATCCTCAGAAGATCCAGGTCTCTAATTGTCTAATGATGTGATGACTAACCATGTGTTATGGAATGTTTGATGACTAACAAATATAATGTGTAATGATATAATTCCTTATAGCGATGTAAATAGGGGTAATGAGTCACTATATAAACTTCAACTCCCATCTCTTGGTAGGAAAGAGGAGTAGAGAAGAAAGAGATTATGTTACAAAACCCATTACCGCCTCAACAAGCTTGTAATACATGTCTGTACATATCTACGCGATGTATGCTTTTCCTAGGAGCCTATGCAAATTGATTCAATATATGTTTCCTAATGAATTGTGAGTTTCTAAGAGCTGACCGCCATAGCTCAATAGTGGCTCCTCAAAAATCTTTTTCTGTGTTTTCTTGCATGCAACTTTAGAAGTCGTACCTTCTCATTTTCTTCATAACTTTCCGTGCTTAAGTGAAAAAAAATATACATTGAATTCCTATCCGAGGACCGAATTCATTTCTGAATCCTTTTTCGCAACTTTTCACTAAAAAAAAGATGATCTTGAGTTGAATCCAAATGTCAAGAACAATTGAGCTTTTCATGCGGAATTAGTTTACAGATCGTGCATAAGATAGATACACGTGTAGTCATTATATGCAAGGTCTAAAGTTTTGCATTTGTTGTATGCAAGTTCAGGGCGACAGGCTGTGCACAGTAATTTGACCGATGCCGTGTTTTCTCCAATTAGCCATTTTGCTTTGCAAATGCCATCATGAATTGACTGTTCGTCATTCTGCATTCGAAATGGCTTTTAAGCCGTGTGGAAACTTTCGGTCTGAAAGTGGAAAATCCGCGTCAGTCGTTGGATGTTTGAAAGTTGCTTTTTCTTTTTTTTCTTCTATTTTTCCCTTGAAAATCCAGGAAAATTTCCGAAAGCAAAAAAGCAAAGAAGTTGTGGAGAAATCGTGCATCGGAATAGTTAATTGGTAAATCTAAGCAGAAACAGCCCTGTCATGCGTCATAACCGTCCATCCTTGTCTCTCAGCTGGGCCACAGGATAAAAAAGTGAGTTTTCTTTCAAAATAGTTATTAATTGGGTTTGCCACGGATGATCTGACTAGGAAAATAGAAATAGAGCAAACCTTAAAATCAAGATAAAATCAAATTCGGCTGCAAATAAATTTATTACCGTACCCCCTGCTATTTTCGTAGCCGAAATATTCTGGCAATTTGTTTCATTTGCTGAAGCTGCAATACGACGTGTAACTTTCGCTCGCTCCATGATCGATGATAACGCCCTCCGATTTTGTAATTATCAATAGAAGCTCTCAATCTAGATCGAGAGGACGTTTGTTATATATCATTTCCTAGGCTTTAGTCCGCTGCAGAATTTTATATGCGCCTTCAGGATGACATCATCCACCTGAATCGAAGCAAAATCAGCCCCAGATAAAAGAACACACACAGTACCGTGTTGGAGTTGTCCGAGTAACATGTGAGAAATACGATTTGCATCAAGAGTAACTTTTAAAAAATCGTTAGTGGGTTGCCATTTCTGACCAAAATATCTGCGCGTAGGTAAAAATAACAGCAAAATAAATAGTTATGACTCGGTACCCATCGTGCAGTGCAATCAAAGAGATCGAACTGTTGTAGAAAATATCGAGTTGGAAGGTATTGCTGACGTTGGAAATCATACAAGGCCAAAATAAATATATATATAATATAATATCTGTCGGGTTTGAGAAGCAGGGGTCCAACTGGAAGCGGCAAACGCCCCCTGTTTTGATTCCGCGGGGTGGATGATAGAGAATGAACATGTTTGTTAGCAGGAGAGAGGAGAGATGAAAAAAAAGCTGTTTTCCGCCACTCTGCACTCACTCCAGTTACGATCCCAAATCTCGGTTTCTGTTTTAGATATCCTTCTATAGCATCGACGTATCGCATATAGCGATCGCTTTGGTACGTGCACAGAAAGTGCCTAGCGAATATCTGTTGTTTGTTGTTGTTGTCGTTGTTGTCACGTGGGGATCGTCAGAAAATAGGAAATCAAAAAAAAAGAAAAAAAAAAGAGATAAACTTCGGATCCCCATCCAACCTTGCCGTTGTCCTAGATTCTTTTTTTCCCCGCTTAGCGTCAGGCTAAGCAAGGCTGCGGGGGTCGGTCAAAGAAGAACTAAATTGTTTTGACCTTCCCCCCGCGGCGCCGAATCATCACAAGACTCACTGAAAACACTAGAATTCCATCATCGCCAACTTTGATTGCATTCATTAACTTTTAATTTAATTCATTAATTTCAATGATTATTTCTTTTTCAAATCTAAATTTTGTATATTTTTTCCAGCGAAAAAGGAGTGAGAACAGGTTATCTAAACTAAAGGTTGTTTAAAAATTATATCAAAAGCTTTGTAGGCTGGTAAATACTACTTCTCAACATTTTTTCTTGCTAAATAATTGAGAATATGATTCAAAATTGAATGTAACATTTATTTTTAATTTAAAAAAAATATTGAAAAGGTGTTGAAAGAAATATGAGTCTCTAAGTTTGGAGAAGTTATGAATCTGAAGATTTTGATGTGGTCTTTACTGATTAATAATCATCACGTGAAAATCATAAATTCTCACATAAAGATGCACGACACAAATTTGTGCCAAATCGGTAATGAAGATCTGGACAACCCTATTAGTCCTCTAGCTGTTCTTCACTCAGAACTCAACTAAAAATTGGTCCTTGAATCATACTAATGATTTTTTGGTCATATAAAAGACAGCAAAGGTGTCAAAGGGTTAGTAATTGACCTTTATCCAGAGTTCGATCTCTATGGGATGACAGTGCTCAAGGACCCCAAGGTCTAGTTCACTAGATCTGATCGGTAGATTGTATACTTTCATTTTCTCTTTTGACAGTCGTTGGATCTTCGACAGCCCTAAGATCTGCAGGTGCGAATGAACTATTGGACTTCAAAATTGTTATGACTCCGGTGATCATTGAGTTTGAGCTGCTCTTGGGTTATTCAGGTATTTCAGCAAGGTGCATTATTAGGCAATTCAGGATTCAAGAAGATTAATCCCAGCTCGTCACTTATACATATATTGATCTTCCGCATATAGGATCAGATCTTGACTTGGAAATTCAAACTATACAGCTATTCATATGATATTCGCATATTTCACCTACATGCGTTTCTATATCGTATCCCCAAACTAGAAATCCGTGGATTACGACCATCCGAAAGCCACGGATATTCTACATGTCAATTAACATCCTAATAACATAATGACCGCATTTAAATGCATTTGCGATGATAGCATCTTACATGATACTATTCAACTCCATTCATTGACGTGTGTCTCAGTCGGCCTTGTCTCTATACCTCAATTCCTCATCATTTTTTCTACGCAACATCTCTACAGCTGACCAGAAGATTAGAGCGAAAGGATCCATACTCTTCCTATCGCGTAATCCTTATTATAGGTAAACTACTTGTTAATTGCTGGTTGGACTTTCTAGCAATGGAGAACACTGCCACTTCTTGTCTTAGATAAGTATTGCAGAGCTTTTCACTGTGGAGTTCCCTCGATTCGTGGCCTTCAAGCATAGTGAACACAATATTATTAATTCAACCTAATTTTTTTTATCTGGTTTTGGCCGCTATTGGGGAAGGCGGTGCAACAGAAAGTTATTGGTGAAGATTGCAGAATCATGAACCCACTTCTTATTTAGGACGGTGGCCTACTCTCGATAATTTTAAAAAGCAATAAAGAAAGCAATCACATATGTATACAACAAAAATCTTTGATACACAGGGAACATGTCTAATGGCACCGAACTCTGGAATGGTTGTTCCAGCGCTGCCTTCGGACATGCACCCAACTCCCCCACAACCCTTAATCTCACCTCCGTTAGTGGATACGACTACAATACAAAGTCTCTAAGATTTTCTTTTATCCCAGTCTCTCCATTAAAGAGAGCTGCCCAAAAAACCGTCGAACACGCGTCAGAAGACGAATCTGATCAGATCTATGCTTGCCTACCTCAAGAAATACGTCAGATTACAGAACAGCTCCGTTGCCGAGAGAGATCCCAGCGTATACAACTATCTATATGCATAACTGTGATTTGTAACATCAAGAGCACTCTTCTTGTTTACAAAGACGGCATAGAGTAAGAAGAGGCTGACTTAGTAAGAAACTATTTACAACAAGCAATTACACCCTTAGCGGCTTCAGATAACACCACTTAATCTCCTCTAGTCCCATACTAGATAAAACTAGCAAAAAAAGGCTCTATCCATGGAAAGGATGTAACCAGAAATAAACCGTCAAAGATCTCTCTTACGATATTGAAAAATCACAAAGGGTCTCGGTTTCGCAAGAGTGTACCAGAGAATGATTTAACTTTAATAAAGTTCAGTAAGACTAGTGGGTTGTGGATTCTAGAAATAGCAATGAGAAATCACGAACGCTGCAATCTGTACCGAGTTCTACCATCAAAAACATAATTCTTCAATACCGTTTATCAGTCCGGCCCCCAATTAACACTCGGAAATCCGAAAATGTCAAAAAGACTAACTTTGAAAAGTAGGAACAACTCCAACTGTAGATTCAGCAGCCGCGACACAAGTTGAAGTGGACGACTTAATCGAATGGGTCCAATTAAATGCTGTTTCATTGGACGATAGAAAGACGGAAGTCATACAGTTTCCAAATTGAAAATCCGAGGAAAAAATTAGGGACAAAATCAGGGACACAATTATTAACCCTGCCGAAAATATCCGCTGGCTTGGTGTACTTTTGGACACTAGATTAACATTTGAGCACCATGTCATGACCTGGTGTGGCAAAGCACTCAAAGCAGCCCATCACATGAGATGAATTAATACGGTTAGACGAGGAGCTAAAGCCACCTGAACTTACAATATCTCGGCGGCTACTTCATAGATTAATAGCTGCCAGAACTGGGCATGGTGACTTTGCGGCATACCATCGCCGCTTAAAAAATTTAGACGCCGAACTCGAATGCGTTTGTGGACAGGAGATAACTCCCACACATTTTATTAGATGTCGAAGGTACGTTCATAAAGTACGCAAACTGCGAAATGGCATGATCATAGACGATTTTAGAAGGCAATATATATCCGAAGTACAGTGGTCAGGGCTTACCCATATAGCGGCAAGAGGAAATGTCACTCCTATCACTCGTCTTTGTAAGTTAATTGATAAGGCAGTATGCTTAGCCCTAAGAGCTGCCCACCCAGTATGGAAGATTACGCCAAATATGGTTCGCCACCAAGAAGGGGGTATTCCAAATGCAAAATCCTTCTCGAAGGGATTCGCTTGCGATTGTGTGCCAGACTAAACTCACTAGATACTTAGCAGATTTTTTGCATTCGAACTGCCATGTGTTCAAATCTAGGCACTCAAACCTCTTGTAAAATTGGGTGTCGAGGTATAGTCGATAGAATGGTCACTTCTTACGGCAATAAGGACCAAGTTCCACCAAGAACTCATGTCTGTAAGGCAAAATTTAATGACGATATCAAGAAAATGAATCCCATGATTTGTTTGAAAAATCAAGACTATGCATAGCAATATAGGGAGACAAGGATAAATGGACGGTTCTAACACTGTCCTCTACTATCCAAAGAGCTAGTAAACCTTTGGTTCAGGCGAATTTACTGATGATGATGGCAAAAGGCTATATTATTGTCGCCGGATCAATTGATATTGCAAATAACAGAATAAGTCCAGGTTAAAATCAGTCAATTATCTAAATCTACAGAATCAAGGCTAAAGGCTCCTACCACTTATATATATTTAAAATTATCTTCTAATCTGAAGTCAAGGTGGTCGTAATGAACTATCTTGATCCATATTGTAAAGACAAAGCTCAATTTGGAAGTAGCTATAGCCATCAAAATGTATTGGCGCAGCCAATACTAAGCTAACGGGTTAAACCCGTAACAATTATTTACGATACAGACGTCGAGCAGGCTTTCACAAAGTCAAAAACTTCTATCAGTAGGCCATTTTACTTCTAGGCACTGTTAGAATTATGCCACGAAATGAGGATTTCAGTAGGATCTATTTTTATGTTAAACCTCCCTTTGTATGAAACTTCAGAATCCGGTAGTGACCGGTTTAACATCTATCACAAACACCAAGAACCTCGGGTTATCGAACTCTACTTATGATTCGTGTTTATTAATTCGTAACGACAACGAATATTTTGGTGTAATAGGTATGCAAATCGACGACATCTTTGGATTCGTGAACAACAAATTTGCAGAACTGGAAGAATGTGACGAGAACCAAGTTGGTTAAGAGAATATCGATTTATTGATCTAATATGGAGAGGAAACTGTCTACGGAAGTGAACGACTAATTATATAACTGATCCCCCAAACCCTGGTCCATATAAGATTGACATTTGTGTTTACGATGTTGGTTGCCAGTAGCAACTATAATACCATGAGCCCGTCTTAGTCAGCTTAGGTTTCCACATAAGCGAGGAAAACGGTCAAACCGTAACAAAGAAGATGAAATTAAAGAGGCCAACATAAAGTGTGTGAGAAAAGAGGACTTTTAACGGTAGATAATGTTGAAATTATATAATCAGAAAAGCTAGACTTAGCTGCAATTCTTCATATAAGATCAACGGTCTTCTTTCCTAGGATGCACTAGACTAGTGCATCCTAGCTAGTCATAATTCCAGTTAGAAATCATCTTATTGTTCTTAATAAATCTTTTTAAAATAATAACCAAGTTTAGTTGTATGCTTCTAAAGAAGAATATCAAGTATAGTGTTATATATTTAGGGAATCATTAAATTCTTACCCCATTTCCTTATTTTCTTACGTCCCTGCCCTGCTCCATTGAATGACCATGCCCTGTCGGCACTAGGGTCCGCAGCAAGCTAGAGTTTGTAAACTCCAATCAGCACTAGAAAATTTATTACCGAAAGAAACCAGGCTAAAGAATCCATAAAATTACTCTGTCTAATTGGCCAAGCCACTCCAGATTTTAGTTCTGACTGATTAATTTCTGGGAATCATCAAATTACTTACGCCGTTTTCTTATTTTCTTACCCCTCTCCCCTGTTCTCTCGACTGCTCACTCCAATCAGCATTAGGAACACTTTGAACGAAAGCGACTAGGGTTTTAGTTCCAACCAATAATGAGAGTCACTCACCAATGATATGGGACTGAGAAAACCGACACTCATATGGAATTTTCTGTCTTTGAACATGCAGCTATAACATAGGGTGATTAGTCTAGCACGAGGCCAAGAAGATATCACATTCGTAGAGGGCTCGAACTCGATTCCCGTACCTTTTCTCGTTGACCATGAAGGACTTTAACGACATCAGAGACAGTGGTAGCAGAGGCAGAGGAAATTTAAACGGTATATGTGGATTTGTGTTTTAGCATTTGTCCCAAATCATTAGTGAGTGACTCTCGTTATTGGTTGGAACTAAAACCCTAGTCGCTTTCGTTCAAAGTGTTCCTAATGCTGATTGGAGTGAGCAGTCGAGAGAACAGGGGAGAGGGGTAAGAAAATAAGAAAACGGCGTAAGTAATTTGATGATTCCCAGAAATTAATCAGCCAGAACTAAAATCTGGAGTGGCTTGGCCAATTAGACAGAGTAATTTTATGGATTCTTTAGCCCTGGTTTCTATCGGTGATAAATTTTCTAGTGCTGATTGGAGTTTACAAACTCTAGCTTGCTACGGACCCTAGTGCCGACAGGGCATGGTCATTCAATGGAGCAGGGCAGGGACGTAAGAAAATAAGGAAATGGGGTAAGAATTTAATGATTCCCTATATTTAATAGATAACGATCATTAGCAGCTCAAGCTATAAACGTTAGATTAAAGGTATAATCTTTAATCAAACATGAATCTTTCTTAATTGGTCTCTCTAATCCTTTTCTATCTTTTTATAAAATCATCTTATTTTTTTTCATTCTTATTATTACTCCCCAAACAACAGGTTTATTCCTCTTCAAGCAGACAGAAGCCCACGGCCTCCCTATGTTAGCCCTTTGAATACCAAACACACAAGCCTCGACACTTTTATCTCTTAATAACAGATAGGAATATACGTTGCCTTTTTGTTACATTTTATTGTTGTCTAATTACTTGTGCCATTTATAAATTGCATTTCCGTATTCTACCAGTCTACCAACACTGATCGGTATCTCCTACGGTTGAGACACAGATAAGCAAGATATACACGAAGAGTCAAGATTTGAAGACCCTCCTTGCGACATTCGTCGAAGATACAACAAATCTTGTGCTAGAAGCTCATGAGGCCTAGTCACATATTGTGCGCATCAAGTGTTTAAACCTTACTTAAGAAACCAAAATTTCAACATGTCGGTAGCTTCCGTCCCCATGGATGAGGTGTATAAACCGACTTATCAATATGAGATATATGAATCGGGACATAAAATTAATTTAAGTAATACCAAGTTGTTAGAAGAACCAATTCCCAATGGGTACATTGCCCACTTCATCCAACAACACAAGTATCGGAAATACCGGGACGAGAATCTTTGGGAAGAATTCGTAGAACATTTTGGTAAATGGACAAAAGAAACATTTGAAATTCCATCACACACAGCAATTGTGGAATTCCGAGACTACCTCCGTCACAATGGAGTTTTTGTTCTAAAAGAACTATCATGTACAGCAAATGAAGAAAACCCGCACGTGTACATGAGCTTGGGCTCAATATCTTTACCAGCATTTGTGTTATTCTGCAAGTAGTAGATGCAGTATATAAGAGTTGAAGATACCCTAAAATCTCCGGTGAACATGTATGTTTTGGTTTTACAAGTGGTATCTAATTGTGTGGAAAGTATGAAAATTTGACTTTTTTTATCAAAATTCAAACGCGCAGTTCCATTAAATGCTCGGCTTTACTGTCTCAATGTGGAAATAGATCATCAAGGGAAGAACTGGGATATTAGATGCGGTAAAATGGTTTCTTCAACCATTTGTAAATCTCCGATTTATATTAATTATAGTCATGTGATGAAAGAATGTAGATAGTATAAATTTGTCTATCTTTCTAGATTACCATACCGTAGGATTTATTCCGACACTGATCAGTTTTCGAATTCAGATCAAAATAAATACCTGTGAAGAGAGAAACAAATTAGTTCATTCCCTGATATAG
>PEDP01001063.1:0-14307 GCA_002918395.1 Erysiphe pulchra | reverse complement strand
TTTCCAATAATACTTATCAGATTATAGAAGTAGTTTTATTCTTCTTACTCACTTATATCACAATTGAATCCAATTGAATCTGATTGAGTCTGATCGAATGAAATGCTTACTAAGTCAGTTCATCCTGGCAAAGAAATGAATATCCCATTTATTATGAAGGTGGTGCTGAGTTGTGAAATATGGGGACGGTAGGTAGTGGGTAGGGGTGGCAAATAAGTTATGTACTGTGAGTGGATTTTATGAAGGTAGTTAGTAGAGATTAGTAGTAGAAGTAGACAGATAGTAAGGATTGAAGAGTATTGATTGGTCCAAAATTTTAAGACCAATTAAAGATCCAGGTGTCCCAGAATTGTGCAAAGTGGGGGGGAGGGCATTTAATTTTCTTGAGGTGGGCAAATAACATTTCCCTATCTTATATACAGCTGTTAGCGTTAAAAAGAATCAATAAGTCTCATGTAAGAAAGATTTGAAAATTAAGCGAGAGAATTCATTGCCGAATGGGGTAACAGCATTTGGAGATCTTAATCAGCAGCAAACTCTTCGAGATGTAGTTTAACGAATACTCAACTTTATGGGAAGAACACAAAGGATTCGTAAAATCACCAGTGGGTGAGGAGTTACAAATCGAGTTGTGAGATAATTGGGAGGATAATCAAACCTGGAAAGGCAAAAGTTTGCTCTGCTAGTAGGGCAGATCAAGTTTTGATCGATCAAAAATTTGCAAGCTCAACAAGCAAAATCGGCCTAAATAGATAACTAGACCTGTTCCATATAGCTTTCCTGTTTTCTGTGTATGGAAATATGTTACGGATAGTAAAGCTGTAGCAGGATGTACTCTCATCTCTGCCATCGATTGTGCCAGCTTTTTCTATCAGTGGAGCGTCAAACTAGAACATCAAAAATACCTCACTGTTTCATCTCATCGTGGTCAAAATGCTTTTACCTTTGCTGTTATGAGATTTAGAAATTCACCAGCCTATGTTCAACGACGTAACGATTCCGTGATAAGAGCCGAAAGAAAATTTGCACAAACTTATATCGATGACATAGTTATCTCCAGTCGTACGTTTGAAGACTATTTACTACATCTTCGGAAAGTTTTTTTCGTCTTAGGCAGTTTATAATTGCTTTAAGCCCCCAAAAATGTTTTCTTGGGTATCCGTCAATCGCTCTTCTTGGCCAGAAAATAAACGCTCTTAGTCTTGCGTCTACAAACGATAAATTAGCTATGTTTATGAAACGCCACTATGATATACGACACAAGCCCATTTTCTTTGAAGTTGGAGAATACGTTTCGTTTAGACTCCACAGAGGTTATAATAAACCGAGCTTCAATGAGCGTACCACTAAAATCGAGTAAGAATTTGCTGGACCGTTCAAGGTCCTGGAGAGATTTGGGCGTCTAGCATATCGAATTGAGTTACCCGAGTCCATGAAAATCCATCTTGTCATTAGTGTAGCCCATTTAGAACCCAAACCAAATCCTACCCAGGACCCTACACGCATTTCGCAAAATATGGAGTTAATCCTCGGACACATTTTATGAAAACGGGAACAGCAGCGAAGAGTAGGAAGAATCCTGACCGAGTATCTTATCCAATTTAGAGGAAGAGCTGCGGAATGGGATAAGTAGGAATTAGATCGACGAGTTTCAATAGATATGATTAAAATATTCGAATAGAAAATTGGGCGCTGTACATGCAATTTGAGAGACTACTGTTCGATAGAAGGAGAGGGTTTTCATTTTTTTCATTAAAAAATTGATACAGTTGCTTGCTTTTTATTAAAATTTTTATTAAGCTTTGAGGGTAAAGCGTATTTAAATTGGTCGCATCTGTTAAACAACACATATCTTATGGGCGTCAAGTCCTACTCTGCACCTCCACGTGGTGGCGCCTGGGAACCCTTTCTCTCGTTAGAAAGGAGCCAAGCAGAGAGGCAATCATCCTGCCCTTCAGGATCCCCATTCATTCTCGCGGGACTCAGTCGGCTCCGTCTCTACATCATAAACCCCCATCACCCCTCTACGAAGCATCCCCACGACTGTCCCAAGAAGTCAGAGTGAAGGGCTCTGCACTTCCAAATACACACACCCTAATGAAAATAAGCTGGTGGCGCAAGTCGTCAGGTGCTGGTTGGACTTTCTAGGAGTGACAGGTTGGATTCCTGTATAGCTTATTGGAGAGGGACTGCGGCTGCTCGTCGAAAAAGAGTACGGGAGGAATGGCTGAGGTTTTCTCCTTAGGTTTTCCCTCAGTCTGTGGCCTTTTGGGTCATAGTAAATACGTTCCTACCCATTCGACCTAATGTAACTAGCATCTGGATGGTGTATTGGGAGAAATTAGGCACCGGGTGGGCATTGCTGTAGTTTGGAGGATCATGTATTCTAGATGTTCTCCATACGTGTCATGTACAATGCACGCTGGCTAGAGCCGTCACGATAAAATATAAACAAAACACATATCTTATATCACATGATGCTTTGTTTAGCTTACCCTATGGCCACGGTAGAAAATGTAGGTGGGTAAAAGTGGAGACAACTCTCGCTTCAGGGATATGACCCTGCTAGCATCGAGCTAGCAAAGTTCAAAAAACATTTGACACCTGGATAATGAGGTCAAAATATGCACAATTGAATTTCCATCGATTTCACAAATCATCGTAGCACGTCTGCTCATTTATACATACCTTCACTGTAATTAGTTGCTTTGCGTTGTCACTACCATATCTTTCATACTTACACACTAAATAATTTACAATTGTCGAGTAACTACATTCATTTATATTCATTTATCAAATCTTACACATTTATTATCAAGGTCGACCTTCTAGCAGACCGAGATTACATTTCGGAACTCATTATTTGCACAGATGAATTCTTCTCAGATCTCACCTTCTACACCTCAAAAGAAGCATTTGTCTAGAGACCAGTCGATGGAAGAGATGGGAGAGAGGGCCATTCATTACGCCTATTTCTTGGCCTCCTAACTCCCCAGACCTCATTCCGATAGAGGCTGTTTAGCATAGTATGAAAGACTACATTCAGTTTAACTATCCAAGTCTGGGCGGCGGAAAAGACGATCTCAAGTTAAACTTTGAGTAGTTGTGAAGGAAGCGTGGGACTCTATGCCCTCTGAATACTTTGTCAAACTCATTGAGAGCATGCCGGCTAGATGTCAGGCGGTTATAGCTGCTGATGGGGGTCCGACAAAGTACTGAGGACTGAAGTTATTATCTGCTGTAAATCTTATGATCGCATAAATATTTATGCATTAAATCATATATAAATTAGGCTTAGCTTAGAAGAACTGACCCACTGACCCACCTACATTTTCTCAGTCAGATGAATTCACCATACATTTTTTGCCAAGAAATTTCATAAATACGGGTATTAAACTCTGTTTGATGGTAAATCATGCTTTATTAGGCTTAGTATATCTCGCTTATACCCTACAAGGGGCTCCACCTACATTTTCTACCGTGGCCATAGGATATAGATTAGAAATCGGTTGGTATTTCCTTGCCGCCGATCAATATCTCTGTGACTCTCATTATTGGTTGAAACTAAAACCCTGATCACTTTCGTTTATAGAGTTCCTAAAGCTGATTGGAGAGAGCAGTCAAGAAAACAGGAAATGGGGGTAAGAAAATAACAAAAAGACGAAAGAATTTGATGATTCTCAGAATTAATTAGTCAGAACTAAAATCTGGCATGGCTTGACCAATTAGATGAAGTAATTTTATGGATTTTTTAGCCCTGGTTCTGTAATTAAAAGTTCTGTACCCTACGTTTATGATTCCCGCAACAATGGATAGGAATTTAAACAAAAACACCGAATTTCCATATCATTCATTGACTTTGAAGCCCAACATCACAATCTATCCATGAATTTTTTGATTTTAATATTCAATAGAAATTTTTAATATCAAATCCGCATTTCAAGGAATTTTTCCAGCGAAAAAGAAGTATCCGCAGAATTATGATGGGATAAAGAAAGTAAGGTGTCTTATAAAACTAAAACAGCAATTTTGAAGGCCTGTAAATACCATTTCACAACAGTCTTACACCCTTAAATAAACACTTTTCGTGATTGAAAATGAATTTAATAACTTTCTTAATTTTCAGAAGTTTAATTAAAAAAATGTTGTTGATAATATAGCGATGAGAGTCTGATGAAATGTTGAATCTAAACATTTTACAAATCATCACGTGGATCTAGTTTTTTCCTATCCAAAAACTGGATAAGAACTAGTTCAAGTCTAAATCCCACTAGTAGAGATTTTATGGATTTGGCGAGCAGCAAAGGTGTAAAGTTTCTCAATTTCCTGACCAAAAAGCAGAATGCAACGGTGGAATTCTTATCTATTGTATTTTTACAAACATTATGAAGTAGCATGCTAAATTTTACTTTTCAACATTCAATCATAGTTATAATCTTTAATAAAAATATTGCTTACCTATTTGTTTAATGTGTACAATCAATCTACCCTTGAATCATTGTGGACGGAGAAAAAGAGGCAATTCTTTAGTATTAACGCATTATTTATTCTTGATCTATTATTTTATTAATCCAATATAATTTTAAGTCTTTAAACTTTTACCAAAGGTAAAAATTAGCCCAGCTATCCCACTACTCTTGCTTGTCTCAAATTTCCCAGTCCAAGTACATTATAAATTACAGATTACAACGCCAATATACCAAAATAACCAAAATATAGCTCCCGTCATTATTTAACCCCGTTCTCAATCTTTCATCTCTACTCCAAACCATGTCTCGATGATCAATTAAATTCCTTATCGTTCAGTTTATTCGTCTGAATCATTAACAGACCGTGTCTCGACAAATGTGAGCTCGGCGAGTTGCCCATCTGCAACATTAAGATTTACGCTTTCTATGTCTTCTGAATTAGAAGTAGAGCGTCTGTCAAGAGATATGGAATCTTTTTCTGTATTTAATAAATTAGTAACTTAAGATTCAATATATGGATGAAAACAAACCAGATTCTGGATTAGATACGCCACGAACAAGCATAGTCGTCACCGTTGTTTCCGTTTTGGAACTTTCATTGAGGTGGGATTCTTCTCTCTTTCCAAGGCCATCTTGAGGACGAGTTCTAACTGCTGCCGGTGGTGCTACGGCTCTTGCTGCACTTGCGGTACCAGCAGCCTTAGGATTCACTCTTACACCAACACCTGAGCCTGAAGGTCCAGTGCTAAGTTCTACAGCAGGACCCTTTGACAATGATTCAGAAGCATATGTTAGGGCAGCGTTAAAACCATTAATATCTCGCTTTTCATCTCTCTTGGCAAGATTTGTAATTCTTGGTGTAATAATCTTTCCCATTCCTTGAAGAGGAGCACCAGGAATAACAGTATTTTGGGGAACTCCAAGACCGTCACCTGCCTCAGCATCTTTTCCATCTCCAGTTGCTCCGTTTTTTGCAGCTCCAGAAACAGCAGCGCCCTCTAGCGCATCCATTAACTCCGAAACTTCTTCCTTTCCTCTGAATGAAATTTCACCATCACCAACCACCAAGGCAGGTGAGTATGCTCCTAGATTGATATTGAGTGGAATAGCATTGATGCGTGCTGATATTAAGCCGACTATTAAGACAGAACTGAAAAACATTTTTATTATTAGATAATGAATGTTAGTGTTCCTAGTGTGCAAGGTAATAATATAAAAATTTGGGTATCAAAAAATTATTCAATGTAGTTGATCGAGACCAGATCGAGGCGAGAAGCTTCAAATAATGAGTCAAGTTGAAATTAACAGGTACCTTGAGCGCAGCTAAAGAGAAGAATACATGAAGACAGACTTTGCGGAGAACTTATACATAAAAAGTACAAGAAAGCAATTAGGTTCACATGGGGTCGTTACAGCTCCTGCAAGACTCTCTGACCAGGCTTAAGCTTCTAATCTATTATCCACTGGCAACAATTATTCTCGAAAAAAACAGAAAGCACTTGCAGTTTGAGAGCTCTTTACAGCTTTGATCTAGCACAAGGGAGAACGTAAGGCTGAACCTTGAAAGCTGGAGCTCAAAGCGTGAGTCTTAACTTTTGCTTACCGAACTAAGGTCGTGATCAATGTTTTGTTTTGTCTTTAGGGGTCCGTCAGTTATTGCTTCCAACCCAAACAGCACGTTAGGTGTCGATGGGACAACCAAAGCCTATTGCGAAAGTACACGTTCAAGCCCGATTCTGTTTCTCAATTAATGTTTCGCAGCTGTTAATTTCTATCCATCCCTGCCCAGCCATCCTTAGTATTTTATGATATAAAGTCAATTTTTTTCTTGTACAAGAAGACAGATCATAGTTTCGTAGGGTCTAGCTTGGTTCTGACTGATAGTAATATTTCTTTTTTTTGTTATGACAGATTTGTTGCTTCGAACGAAGCTCTGCAAATTTGCAAATTTGACGTGCCAAAATCACATCAGAAAATTTATCTCATGACTCGGGACAAATATTTGAAACACTTATACCAAAATTTTTTAAAGATGACCAGAGAGTTGCACGCAATAAATTGGCATCACTAGGAAAGATCGATTTGATTTTAGTTAATTATTTGGCTTTGTGAATATGAGAGTCCCCGCTGCTAGCAGGAAGCCCGATGTTAATTGCTTAGCTAATGCACGGATAAGATGGAGTCCAACCGCTCTACAGAAAGTTTAATCACTGAGGAAGAGAAGCACAAAGCCCAATAAACTTGTCAAAATATAGCCAAGAATTTGAAATTACAACTATGATTTTGTTTGACCGACCATTCATTTGATATCAATCATGTTAAGAAGACACATAAATTATGCTATGACCTTCAACTCTAGTCCTGGTGATTTTCGAAAACTCTAATTTATATTCTATTTACTATCTAGTCAAACCTCATCTGAATGCTGTTTCACCTCCCAAAAAACTCTTGTCAAAGTGTCTAAATTGTAAATATGTATTATTGGATACTGAAGATCTCCTCCAATTACATTCTTGTGAATCTAGATTCTAGCAGGGATTTTTTTGGCTTGAAGCAACATCCTTATCCTTATATCCTTATAACGTGAACCGACCTGACTATATAGGATAAATGGCCTTTTTAATATTCTTTTTCCTTTCAAATCATTTATTATGTATGCAGCCTTGAGGCTATGCACACTGACATTGTTCAGTGTTTATTTACATGTTAGATAATTCAACTTTTTCAACAGGTAATCTCACGAATCCTATTTAAAGATGTTACTACGAAGTACAATCGCTTTCCCTTGATAATTGGTCTTCCCTCAACTATTAACATCCACCTAAGGTAATATTAAGCCCTGGAATATCTAGAAATGCCCTCACAATCATGTCAATATTTATCGCGCGACATGTGGTAGGATCCGTTAGATCCGAACCAACCATCTCCTGTCTCACGTACCCAGACCCTACTTAGGATAAGGGCCCGGACGGTATACCATATTACCATCCGACCCGAAAACTGGCCTGAATATCTCAGCTCGGATAACATAATTGCTGCTCTATGCAGTTCAGAGTTCAGCGACGAAGTATCCTTGCACAAACAAGATAAAAAGGGTCCTCAGATATCTTTTTGTGTCTTTATATGCAACAGTTACATAGGATTAAGGACTATGCACCATTTCTCAAAACAATTTTGTTATACAAAAAGTTCACTACATTCACCCTCAGTTCCTCTAAAAACTTTCCTCGCATAACTAAGGGAGAGTATATTTGCTCTGTATATCTAGCCCTCAATTTATCCCAGCCACAGCCTTGTCTTTTATATTTCAGCCAATCAGCTTCCAAATTCACTTAGAAGAAAAAAAATCAAATCCTAGCTATTCCTCATTATCTAAGTCGGCTTTTACCACTAGGATGATCGGTAAATGTTGACTATATCAATTTTTGTGTAAATGAGTAAACGTAAACTTGACTTGCCTCTCGGTGCATAAAAGCATTTCCTAGGCGATGATACCAAAATTACAGGTGGAATCTAGCTAGAGTGGGTTAATATTCATTTTTTTTGCTGTCATTAAAGTGCGTTATCTATTGGACTAGACTGACGTATTTCTCTTGTATTTTGTCTATGAAAAAAAAAGAAATTGATGTACATATAAAACTTATTTGAAGCGCTGTAGAACGCCAACTTACATACCATCGAATTATAAAATGCATTAGAAATGTTTAAAATTCTCCTTAGTGGTCGTTATACCTACTTAATGCAACAATGGCAAATGGCATCTGATATTTATTCATTATATACGCGCTATTCATCAAGAATCCTGTATGCCGCTTTTTTTCTCATAATTGTTCGCGCTGGCGTTGGACTAGGAGATAAGTCGTTCAATTTCCCATACTGGTGTCATGAAGTGATTTAATATCACGTGATTGGATTTTGCTTGCATCGCATCGCTTACGGCATTGATGTAGAGTCTAATTTTAGGAAACTCCTGCTTTGTAATTCTGTTCTTACGACATTGAGAATGAAGCAATCGTGACTATGTAGGTAAGCTTGACAGTATTATGATTTTGGGTCTAACTTGAAGGTAATCTCAATGATGTTGGTCTATTTGCAAAAATTATATAGGGAATTAATTGGAGTTGGAAAAATTGTGTAAATAACATATAGGTTTCGCTGAGTTCAATCCTCAGCCAAGCAACTTTGATTTTTCAAGACTTGTATCTAACACCACTCTTACTTCAATATACTCAATTCGACAACTTTTTTCATCTTATCTTTGATCTAATTCGATCCTATTATTAGAGATGTCTCTTCTTGTGTTTAATCTTTGTATCTTGGACTTCTACCTAGTGACTCACTGCTTTACCTCTACTGCCTTCGGGCTACGACTCTCTATTTGATACGATTCATAACAACTGGTCTCGAATTAAAGAATGCCAGATATCACGACACGTCTATCTGAGCCTCTATCAGAATTTTGCCACCCAGCATTTATATTTTTTTAAAAATTTGCGGTACTTTTTCCTTTAGAGCATTTATAATAGTCCGAGACTTTGCTCCGATGCTGCTTAATCAATAAACAGCTTCCATTTTGCCTTCTGTCATGTCTCTTGCAATCGGAAATGCATCTGAATTTTCCATAGGCTTTTATTTTATTTTAATTTTTTTAAAAAATCATCCATTGTGTATGCGGCCGTGAGGATATGGCACAGAGACAGTATTTATTTACATGTTAGATGATTCAATTTTTTCAGATTCCATTTGTAGATGTTACTACGAAGCACATTTGCTTTTCCTTTGCAAATTGGTCTACCTTCATCCATTAACATCCATACAAGGAAATTATTACAAACCCTGGATTATCTAGACATGCTTCCACCATCCTGCAAATATCCATCGCGCGAAATGCAAATAGCGAGGGTCTGTTGGATTTGATCCGTCTTGAATGGTGTATGTGCCCAGGCAAACCAGACTCTACTTAGGAGAAGGGCCTAGACAGCATACCACACTACCATCCGACCCTTCGTAGGATTATTTATGTAGCTGTGCTTAGATATACTCCACACTCCGTTTCCTAGGTAACACACAGCTAACAATAAAAGAAATTTTTTTCTTAGGGCCATCAATTGAGTAGGGAGTAGGGGCTGTGAGTTACTGGGTTGTTAATGAACGCTTACTAGGATAAATTGTTAACTAGGATGATAATGAATAGCTATGATTTGATTTATTTTTTAATTGAAATTGGAAGCTGATTGGCTGAAATATGATAGACAAGGGTGTGGCAGGGACAGATGCACAAAACCTGAGGCAAATATACTTTTTCCCCATAACTAAAATTGAAAAGCATAAACAAAGCACTGTTTAGTGAACAAATCTTGACATATCACGATGCGAAATAGACTCAATAGCATAAATTGGGCTCCATGTGCCATCTTCAACAAATTACGATTTAAATTTCCGTGTGGTACTTGATTCTAAGCATTCAGCATTTCCAATATGTTCGCGGAGATGAAATCGAATTAGTTCATTGGTAGGATTTACAAACTTGATATTATTGGCTCGCTTACTCATAAATATTTAGCTCTGTAGATCACAGAAACTACTGGTTTGTAAAACCCGTTCGTCTCATAGTCTCTTGACCAAATTTCTTTCCGATATTACCGTCCAGTATAATGGAACGCAAATGACGAAATCGATTTGACTGATTTAACGAACTCGGGTCATCCATGGTAGAGATTTCAAACCAGAGCAAGTGTTTTTCACTGCTTATGGTCGGCCTTAATGAACAGTCAAATCCTAGGCAATATCGACGGTATACATAAAGCTGAAAATGGTCCTACTACAGGGATACCGGTATAGGAATTTAGCTTGTAATGCTAAAGGTTGGCAATAGGTCAAACTTCACTTCATCCGTTGGATGACAGCTCTAAAAAAAAGCGATTCAAAAATTCTCATATCCTTTTACTCTATGCGTTCATCTTCAATACATCACTTCTCGTTGACCATCTAAGCTTGATATGATTATTATGCTAAATATCCTTCTTTATATGCCACCAGCGTGCAACGTGCTTTAATTTTTTTAACTGTCCTGCACTACGCATCTACTTGATTAGAGTGACCTATTGGATTTACATCTAACTAATTTCAAATCTAATTTTACGTTTTAAGAAATACTTTTTTATCATTTTTCTTCACAAGGGTCAAGTCGCCAGTGATTATCATGGTTGAGTTGTGTCTAAGGTTGAAATTAAATACAAGATGATTTTTTTAGTCTTGTGGATTCAGCTCATGATCAAGAATTCTGGGCACTCGCCGAGAGGGTTTGTGACAGTGTGTAAAAAGATCGCTTGAGTACTTCTAACTACAAAAAATGAACACTCTGCTTCTATTAAAAATCGTGGGTATGCATGGCCCATATGCAGTCATCCTCTGCGGCCTATTACTTCTTGATAAAGAGGATAAAGAAGCATTTCTTTGGGCACTAGCTCAGCTCCGAAAAATGCTGAGCGATAATGCAATACCATCCCCAATAGTGGTGGTCATTGATCGAGATCGCTCCATATTAAAAGCAACATGTGAGATAACTCCTCAATTAAAGCAAATTATTTGCCGGTGGTATATGAAGAAAGATGTTAAGCATAATGCTCGTCTGAAGCTAGGTCGACCAGAATAGAGCAAAGAACTCAAAATGAATGAATTTTGAGAGTGAAAGGACTCAAGCATATTCTGGGTCTTTTTCTCGAATTTTTTCACCCGAGAGACGAAGATTTGATCAGATAACTACCAACGTCGATGGAATTGAGCCCACAACGTCCTGATATCTGCAACGAGAGTGGTACCCTCACAAGGGGTGCCTCTTCACGATTTGGGTTGTACAATATACACATTTTGCCACCCAAGAAACATTGAAACATCTCGTATGGAAGTGAACTATGCGTGGCTGAAAGCATGAACACAGTCATCAAGATTTGACCTTGTGTTAAAAATAATGCAAGCAGAATGTGGAGTTAGAAATAAAAATGAGTTTCAAACGTCAGTATTTTTCTCTAATTCTTTCACTCTCTACTGCAGGATGCAGAGCTACTAATATACGAAATCCTCAAGAATACCTTATATTCATGGGTACAATTACAAGATGCCTTATAACTGTTTCACGCCCAAAACAATTGTGACTTGGCATATACATCAAGTGATCTCAAATCTAGAGTAAACCTCGTAAATACGTACTACTACAACCCTCTTTAAAAAAAGCGTACATTTTATGCAATGTTTTGGAATTAAGTTGTTCCTAATTGGCTAATATACATGTTAAATAATAAATTCCTTCCACTAATAGAATGCATCAATGCATTACACTTCCCAGATACTCATTTATTGGGGCATAAAATATCTCTGTGTAAATATAAATAGTATTCTAGTACTTTATAGAATATTTTAACACCTTACAGGATTGTTTGAGCGAGCAGATGTTGCACAGCTCTACCAAAAAAATTAAATGAGAAAGTATGCTGAGAATAAGTCGTCAGCTAAAAGGAAATATTTTTATTGATATTAGAGGGGTAATACACCGATATGCTCTTCGAACAAATGCCGAGCAACTTAAACTCGTATGAAAAGATATCAGCAGTTAGTCTATAAAAAAGAGGAATTTATGTACATAAAAGACTTATTTGAGGTAGTGTAGAACACGCCAACTTGCTGACTATCACCCACCGAGACGTTCCATCGGGTTCACACAGAGTAGCTACTTTCAAGAGTAGAAACTATTTGAAGCTAGCTTGTGAAGGCGGTCGAACGCTTCACTGGTAATTCTTTCATTTCACGCTGCTCAGGGCTCAGACGATGTAACTGGATTTCTTCGAGGACATATTTGGGAATTGTGGCCATTGATATTGCAAATACAGGTGTGTTTGCTCCAATGCCCATGGCCAGAAGTATGGAGGCATGCCTGCGTCGATTAAAATGGTTCGTGCTCTTCTTAGCAGTACTTTGCTACACGCTTCTGCTACTCCAGTTTGCTCAGGCGTGTATGTTTGTCTGTACGATTCCTCACAATACTCTTTGATACGAAGAAATTCTTTGCCGTCGTCTCTGAATAATGTTCTAACTTGTTTTCCATATTGATGATCTTGAATTTTAATCCAATCAACCAATTGCACACCTAATGGATAGCATGAAATAAGTCTTTCAAGGCCGTAGATAGCACTCATAAAAACTGTAGACATTCTGCTCAGGCATCTAATTTTTTCTGCGAAAATTTCAGCTAGATCCATTAACTTTAGATCAGAACCTATATTTTACTTCTATCTGAGTAGATTTGAATGTTTTCGGGGGAAGTCGTGGGGTTCGGAGGATATCGATAACTGACTTCATGGAAACAACATGATCAGTGATGGCAACGTAGAATCTGTTTACATGCTTGATATAGCTCGGGATGTTCTATATGAGCCATGATGATCAGACATCAGCTCGTACATGGTTTCAAACACTGACTAAGTATAGTGGAGGTAGCAGTTGTCCATTTTTTGTTGTAGTTCATCACATCAATCCACACACACCACAGTATCCTTCCTACCTACTGTGGGTCATGAATATCAACCAGTCAAAATAGAGAAAAGTTGGGTCTGAGTTATAAATTTATTCAAGCGTCTGTTGAGTGTAGCCCTTCTCATTGTCAGTTAATTTAGTTGCCACTGCTTTGCGAAATAGCCAGTAACCTAACTACTACTTTTGCGATTCTTCCAATCATTAACCCCAGAGGCTACTATTAAAAATAATTATACTAAAACGCAGGAAATCCTTCATCTTTTGCTTGTGCCATTTCTGCTCTTCGATGTTTCCTTTCAATGCTTCTTTGACATCATTAATTGTACTTAACAGGATCCTTTAGATAGCTAATTTCATATAATTTGTGAAATTGTTATTATTTCATCCAATGTACTTGACTACTTAGGACGGGTTACAAAATTTTTCAAATCGCCCCAATGTCGGATGAAATTTTGATTTGGGTCAAGTACTGATCTAACTGTGACTTAGTCTAGATTTGGAGTAGTGTGCCAAATATACATAGAATATTGTAGTTTTCGACCCCTAGATACAAATTAATTACGTAAGGGTGGGTGGAATAATTAGTATAAATGGCACGATTCAGAATCTTTACTACTGCATATTTCAGGGGAAAGTAAATATTCCATTAGTTGACAATAGCAACTTAATCATATTTCCGTGTTAATTGTGCCTTGATAAGATGATTGAACCAAACATCATCAATCGCTACATGTTCAGACTCATAATAAGATATATCCCGGTTGAAATCAAAACATGCACTTTCGCACTTTCTGTAAACTTTATTGTTCAAACGTGTCTCAAGAATTCATGCATCCCTTGTTTACACCAGATTTAGCGAGAGTGCAGATACATCCGCACGGACCACCCAAGCCCGACAAGGATACCTAATAGTAAGTATCAAGTATCAACCACTTTGTTTAGAATATATCTAAAGAGACAAAAGAAGAGATAAATGTTCGAATTTTGATCTTGATAGAATTCAAATGAAGATTCTGATGCCCAGAGATTGATATAATTCTCTATCGACATCGAATAAAAAGGGTTTTGATCTTCGGCATTGAACTATTCCTTTTAGGATATGGTTGGAGTGTACCTTTCAATTAGGGAAATGTTATTTGCCCACCTCAAGAAAATTAAATGCCCTCCCCCCCACTTTGCACAATTCTGGGACATCTGGATCTTTAATTGGTTTTTAAAAATTTCGGACCAATCAACACTCTACAATCCTTACTATTTGTCTACTTCTACTACTAATCTCTACTAACTACCTTCATAAAATCCATTCACA
>PEDP01001062.1:0-14329 GCA_002918395.1 Erysiphe pulchra | reverse complement strand
TTAGTAGAGATTAGTAGTAGAAGTAGACAAATAGTAAGGATTGTAGAGTGTTGATTGGTCCGAAAATTTTAAAAAACCAATTAAAGATCCAGGTGTCCCGGAATTGTGCAAAGAGGGGGGGAGGGCATTTAATTTTCTTGTGGTGGGCAAATAACGTTTCCCTAAATATATACATATATCTTTTCTCTTATGAACATTTTTACTTTGCAATCCTAAAGTCGAGGAGATGTCTAGAACAAGTAAACCACAAGAGCCTCTGCTCTAGCATGAAGTGAGTGTGCCTTTTCCAAGCTTTTAAATTTTCAAAAGAGACTTCCTAACCATTTGGAAGGGGTCTCATTGGAAGAGGAATCAAACCCTATTCCACAAGCCATACGCTTGGGTCCGCTGTAGACTTTTCACGATAGAGTCAAATATATCCATTGACTAGTTTTAATTCAATTTTACAACTGCTGCCAGAATTCTTATGTTATGAGATTTTCATTGATAGAACGAACCTATCTTCCAAGTATTCTATTCCTCTGTTTTAGTAAAATTTATAACCCGGTGTCTCGGACTACTTGTTATATATTCAGCTTGTAGTTTAAATTCTTAGTGCCTATTTGCATCATTTAATTCCATATACCTTTTGAGATTGGTCCCTAAATGATGTAAATAAGATACAAAGATTCTAAATTACTGTATCTCGGTTAGAAATTTCATACAGGGGAGCACGAGAAACGTAGAATTAGTGGAAGTAAAAGAACCGAATTAAAATTTGAAAAGAATATATATCTTGATTTAGGTTCGATAGATTTCATGACCAAAATACATATTTCATTAGAACATTATTTTTAAGAAGCTTTAATACAATCAAAACGAAAATTATCCACTCAGCCTCTAAACTCCTCAACTTTACAACTCTCCCATTTTCCTGGAATGAGGGCCAGTGGCACAATACCACTAACATGCATTTCAGGTCCATAGACATGCATGTTTAACTTCAGCTCTTGTCCTACGGACTTAATATTCTTTAAACCCTCTTGATAATTGGGTCCTGCACGTCTAACCCATATCTGAACATTGTGCTCAATTAGACTAGCAGATACTTCTCTTAATGCTTTAATCACACCCTTGAACGTGGAGGCAACATTGGTGAAATTTGCTATACCACCACCAATAAATAAAACTTTTCCTTTTGGATGTAATGGTGCTCGGAGAAGAAGGTCGAGTACAGTTCGTGCATAATGAAAAGTCTGAGTCTCGGTTGGCGCACCCGAATATTCACCGTAGTTCGCTAGTTCATCTGCAAAGCCAGAGCTTGCGATAGCATCGGCATAAACAACTGACGCACCACCACCGGCAACTAATGTCCAAACACGACCTGCCGGGTTCAATATTGTTAATTTCAGAGAAGCACCAGTCTTTGCATCAAGCTCTGCAATGTAACTCTCTTCTTTGCTTAGTTCACGGCCAAATGGTGCAGGAAATTCTAACGGAGGACCAGCGTCAATATTTATCTTTCCGTTTAATTGCTTCTGTGCGACCATCCCTAATGCAGCTGGGGAACGCGCAATGGCCCACTTAACGCCACATTCAAACTCTGCAGTTTGGTCAATTTTCGCAGCTAAGTCTAGGAAATGGACCTCAGCAGATGTTGCTTGAGCATTTGGGATAACAACAAGAGGGTTTATTTCGAGATATGTAAATTGACAATCGACATATACTGCATATAATCTGGTGATGAAGTCTACTAGGACATTATGGACACCTTTAGGTACTTTCTTAAGTAGAGTTGCCGCGATTGTTTCATTTGATGGGTAATCAGCAAGATCTACCGGAATTAGGATTTTTTCAGCCTTGGCATCTACATCACCAACGTCGACGCCTCCTTCATGTGTGAATAATACCCAATCACCCTATTGATAATTAATTAGCCTGCGTTTTTTAATCATATGTATGAGGTTGTAGGTTTAAAACGAATAAAAAAATCATGTGCTAAGTCTTAGTTCGACGGGAGATTCCGAAAAACTCCTAAACGTCCCGACCCGGTTACCGAGAGACATTTGACGTCTGTGTGCCAAAATACTAAATTTCACATTTAAATGTTTCATATCACAAATATCAACTGTAGATAATTTTGATTTTATTATGAATAATTCAACAGTGTACTCACCTCTCTTTGTGAATTGATATTAATATAGTACTCTGTTCCGTCAGGATGAGGCACAAACGGTTCGACGAGAAACTGTCTCAGCACTCCTACCACAGTTTCCACTTGTTGAGGCTTTCCAGCTCTTGCAGCAATCCAAGCTTTTGCTTCAGGCCATGTTTTATTCAATGCTAGTAGTCCACTTTTACCCCGACGTTTAATCAATTGATCTGGCTTAGCAACAAATTTTGATCCTGGTGTAAGTAACCAAGGATATGATTGCTCAGCCTGGTCGAGTATAGCTGCCACATCAGCGTCTGCTGGGAAATATAGTGATGCTAGTTTAGGAGGTGGATTATGAGTAGTTGTAGCTGGTAGAGGAGATGGCTTAATAACGGGAGCGCGAGTAAGGTGGTAGTTTAAAATGGCCTTTCCATCGGCTTCGAGAATTGATTTGGCGGCCATTGGAAAATACCTGACGCAACACTAATTATTCACAGATTAATGTTAGAGCAATTGAAATTTTTAATTCATTAAAAAACTTGACAGGCTCGGCTCTTACAGATTTTGAAAGCTTTTTAAGTAAAAGAAAGCTTCAACGTAGTGGTGACAAACAGTATCGCTTTACTTTGATGAGACACTTGGGATAAATAAAAGATGATTATGTCTCGATTGAACTTGGACTCAAATGAGCATTCAAAATGCCCAAAAGATATTTTCAGGCAAACGTACGTTCTAAAATGATGATCCACGCCATTTTGGGGGAAGAAAGGAGTCCCCCCCCTTTACCCTGCATCACGTCAAATCTGGTTGGTCTTAATGCTGCCGCATTTTCCCAACCCAAAAAACTGTAGGGGAATGAGCACCTCAACAATAGGTCTGGTAATTTGTTTTGGCATTAAAAAAAATCCACAGTTATTTTCAGTCACAAGATCAACACTGTGAATTCAGGGGTAACAGAAATCTGGTGATGCTAAGTAGATAATTTTGTACCTTCGTTTTCCACCAAAGATTATATTACTTACTCCAAAGTGCAAGAGGAACATCGATTCATCTCCTTAACTGAATCAAAAGTACAGTGGTGACAACGTTAAGTACAGATTTTGGTCAGTCCTTTTCCCAATTCATCCCGAACATCATGATTATAACATTTTCTAATAATTTATCTTTCATGTAAACCTCTTAACTTTCCTGCTAATATGAAAATTTCAGTAAAACATCCCAAAATGCCATCTGCTGTACAAAATGATGCTTCCAAAGCTGGGCAGTCAGCTAACGACAACATATGTCGGTTTGCTGCTCCTAGTCGTCCTTTAAGTCCTCACGCTACTCATACACTCTTTCATGATAAAACAAGATGTTTTGTCTATGGTCTTCAACCTAGAGCGGTTCAAGGAATGTTGGACTTTGATTTTATTTGCAAGCGATCCACACCCTCAGTCGCTGGGATCATATACACTTTTGGTGGACAATTCGTCAGTAAAATGTACTGGGGAACAAGCGAAACACTCTTGCCTGTTTATCAGAACGTTGAAAAAGCAATGGCCAAACATCCAGATGTTGATACTATCGTTAATTTTGCTTCATCTAGAAGTGTATACTCTTCCACACTAGAGCTCATGGAATATCCTCAGATTAAGTCAATAGCTATCATTGCTGAAGGTGTACCTGAGAGGGTAAGAATTCACCTTGTTTAATTATAATGATTAACATCTAATAATTGTAGCGTGCACGTGAAATTCTGCACATCGCCAAGAAAAAGAATATTACTATTATTGGCCCTGCAACTGTTGGTGGCATAAAACCAGGCTCTTTCAAGATTGGCAATACAGGTGGCATGATGGATAATATAGTTGCGTCTAAGCTTTACCGGAAAGGTTCTATTGGTTACGTATCTAAATCCGGTGGAATGTCAAACGAGCTGAATAATATCATTGCCAACAAGACCGATGGGGTTTATGAAGGTGTAGCTATAGGAGGGGATAGATATCCAGGTACAACCTTTATTGACCATTTACTACGATATCAAGCAGATCCAGAATGTAAAATACTTTTACTCCTCGGAGAAGTTGGTGGAGTAGAAGAATACCGTGTTATTGAGGCTGTTAAAAAGGGAATCATAACAAAACCTATTGTCGCATGGGCAATTGGTACTTGCGCTAGCATGTTCAAAACAGAGGTGCAATTTGGACACGCGGGATCTTTTGCTAACTCACAGTTGGAAACTGCCGCTGTGAAGAATGCATCAATGCGAGACGCCGGCTTTCATGTTCCCAAGACATTTGAGGACCTTCCTAGCACTTTAGCATCAGTTTACGACAAGTTAGTAAAGGACGGTACTATCAAACCCCAGGCTGAACCTGCAGTACCAAAAATTCCTTTAGACTACTCGTGGGCGCAAGAACTCGGTCTTATCCGAAAACCGGCAGCATTTATTTCAACGATATCTGACGATCGCGGACAAGAACTTTTGTACGCAGGCATGCCTATATCAGATGTTTTTAGAGAGGAAATTGGTATTGGTGGTGTAATGTCTCTTCTTTGGTTCCGCCGTCGTCTACCAGACTATGCTAGCAAATTCTTGGAAATGGTCTTGATGTTAACTGCCGATCACGGACCTGCTGTATCTGGCGCTATGAATACTATAATAACTACTAGAGCCGGGAAGGACTTGATTAGTGCACTTGTCAGTGGATTACTGACTATTGGATCGAGATTTGGTGGTGCTCTAGATGGAGCTGCTGAAGAATTTACTACAGCATTTGATAAAGGTCTTAGTCCTCGTGACTTTGTTGATACTATGCGTAAGCAAAATAAATTGATTCCAGGGATTGGGCACAAAGTCAAGTCACGTAATAATCCAGATCTCCGAGTCGAGCTTGTGAAAGAATTTGTTAAAAAGAGGTTCCCGTCATGTAAAATGCTCGATTATGCTCTTGCTGTGGAGTCTGTTACCACATCAAAGAAAGACAATCTTATCTTGAATGTTGATGGCGTTGTTGCGGTATGTTTTGTGGACTTGATGCGAAACTGCGGTGCTTTCAGTGCAGAAGAGGCAGAAGATTACTTACGAATGGGTGTTCTAAATGGTCTTTTTGTTCTAGGAAGAAGTATTGGTTTGATTGCTCATTACCTTGATCAAAAGAGGTTACGTACCGGCCTATACAGACATCCTTGGGATGATATCACATATCTATTACCAAGTCTTGGATCTGGGCCTGGTCTGGGAACTCAAGGGCGTGTCGAAGTTCAAATGTAAAACTTTATATTTAGGTAACGAATTCTAATTATTTTCTTTTCAAATAATAATATACAGCTTATGACTTTTAAAGAGTTTGGAAACAAGTTTTAAATTCCCTTTCTCCTGCTATCATTGCATCTAATTTTGTAGTTGTAAATAAAAGGGTTTGATAGCGGAGGTTCAAAATGCTTAATGTTGCTCTATTACGTCCTTAATTCATAGTATGGGGGATGAGCTAATTATTTACTAAAATAATGAACACTGTCTGTGATTGTAACAATTTTAAACGACCTTTTTCAGCCCGATACATACCAATTAAATGATCCAATCGCTTTACATCTAATGAGAAACGGAAACTAAAATTATGTATACAGCTCTTTGTCCAGATAAACATATTGCTAGTTGGAGATGGAGCAACGGTGATGATATATCTCGAACTACTTTTCTAATATTTCCCGTATAATTCAATAAATATAAAGCTAGTTCGCCTTCCCTTTCAAAGTAAATTCATGCCTCCGCTCGTGGATAACTTCTCGATTGATTGGGGCCAAATCAGTGTTTTTGAATTATCTTTGATCTTCACTTCAAGAATATATTAATACCCAAATTCAAACCCATGTAATTATGAAACAAATTAATGAGCTCAAGCATTGAATTTCAGCTTTATACATTACTATTGTGGTTGTCTTTTTTTGGGTGTAGAAAAATGTGTTTGCGTCCTTCAAAAAGTCATTAGTCCAATCACACTCTATCTGCTCCTCACCCTTGTCAATTCGCTTTAAAATTTCCACAAAATATAGTTTGGACATCAGTTAATCAATGTGTCAATTTCTAATTCACAATAATTCTTATCTAAATAGGTTATTCAAGCTGCAGTTACCATTTGTCTTTTTGTCGGATTGGGGAAACTTTCTTTGTATTAGATACGTGGCGGAGCGGAGTAACTACAATCCGAGCTTGACATCAGATCACAGAATATGGGCTGTGAACTACAAGTAAAACTAGTAGGGGTTGATGCAGTTAAAACAGTATGCCGTGTTTTTAGTTGGCGGAGTGATGATACTTAGCGTAACGCGTGAACGAGAATTTGTTTACTTATGAAACTCTATGATCAAAAATTGCCACTGTGAAATACTTACTTCAAAATCTCGTTATTTCTATTCATATATTCATTTTGTATAATCTTTTTTCTTTTTTTCTAGAAATTCCATGTAAGAACCAAGAAAGACAATGCCAGTGACAAAAAGAACACCAATGTCATTAGGCATCAACGCCTCTAAATCACAACTCTTTCGAGGATCAAAGATCACCAAGCCTGGTAGTAATCCGACTCCTAATACCAAACACAAATCGCAGCAGATTTCCAAAGGCCTTCAATCATACCATACCAAGAAGCGTCTATACACACCGGAAGAAAAATGCGCTCTCCAAGTATCGGATACGCAACTTAAACGATACTGGTTGATGAAAGAAAGAGAACGTTTGGTGTTCACTGTGCATCAAACAGAATTGAATGAAGTGACTAAAATTTTGTAGGGTGACGAAATCCTAACTTCTCTCATGTGAAATCGAATACTAACTTGACTTTTTTCCGATTCATTCAGGCGATTATTTGATATGAGTTCTCAATATGGGGTAAAAAGAATGCCATACGAGTCTTATGTTTTAATATAACTTTTTTGTTTAAATAGCCATGTATCGGAATTTCGCGTTCAAAACGATGGGCAAGAGCTCATCGCCTCGGCTTATCACCACCAATCGAAGTCCTTGCTATTCTCTTGAAGCAATGTAATCAAAGTGATACCAATATTATTGATAGGGCGTATGTTGACGAATTAATCAACTCAATCCATCATCCAAAACTAAGTCCACATACTTAGCCAACGACAAGAGAGTTTGTGGCATATTTCATAATACCTCCGCGGAAATCTCACACTCTATACGCCCTTTAAGTGCCTCACTTTATCTTGGCGAAGATTCTGAGCTACTGGGCCTACATACACGGCGAGATTCAAAATCATATGAATAATTTAGTTGGTAAGTGATCACAACCCAATTTTATTTTATTGTGAACTAGCTACCCCAACTCTTTCTCGGCTCTCTATGGCTTACGTGTCTTATTCCCTTTTGAATGTGTCATGCTCGTACAAGTAACCTTGATACTTTCATCCTTTTTCGCTAGTTGACGTCAAATATAAGATGGAAATTGCGAATTTTCCTGTTTATCTTACTAATAAGTACTAATTCGTTTCTTTTTTAAAAAGTACTCTTTTTCAAATGGTAGGAAAAGATTGGGAGAAGGGGAGGGGGGAGGAGTAACTTCATGTTTGCATTGTAATTTTTGTCAATTAACTTTGTAAGAAAATCTGTTGAAGAAAAAAAAAACATCTGTTTAAATTAGATTGAACTTTATCTTCAACTTCAACTTGGAGAGAAATGCGAAAGTTTATCATTTCTACTCAAAAAAACTACTAGTTTCACAATAAAAAAGGATTTAACTAACCAGACTTTCCCTATCAAAACTCTATTTACTAATTGGCTGGCTATAAGTTATCCTTGTAGACCTATCTCTGCATTATTTACATTCAAAACTCACTTACTATTGGATCAAACATTTGTTAATCCATCGCTATAATTATAACGATGTGATGGAAAAATTTATCGCCTTGACGAGAAAATCGCTATGATTAGGGGTGGCCAATTTCGACACCCTTTTCAGGTCGTGATGAGAAAGAAACATTTAAAATCGAAAAATTTAAATCACCGTTTGGCATTCTATCTTATTAGTATGCAACACTATTTTCAATCACTTTTTCATGTAGCATGGCGATTGGTCAATGGCAAGCTTGAAATTTTTCACAGAATGACAAAACAGTAGATATTCTGGATAACCGCCAGATGTAACTCTTCAGCCTATCTACACTGCGGCAACTTTTCCTGGAGTGATAACCAGTAGTCCAACTCCAGTATCTAGTGAGCCGCCTCTGATTTCAATGTCTACTGAAATTCCGGCTACATCCTCGTATCCCCAAGCTTCCAATAAAACAGATGTTCCTAGCAGTTCAATACCAATAAAATACCACTTAACAACACCAAAGGTGGAATAGACCTCTAGTAAATTCACTTTGCCAAAACGACCCTTACCATTGCGGGACATTCTGAAAACACTTTTCTTTTGGTGACCAAGTTAGCAAATTTCGATATTGTCCTTGGCCTTCCATGGCTTCGATTACATAATCCTAGAATTGATTGGGCAAATGTCACGGTATTATTTGAAAATCCTTATTGTCTAGAGCATTGTTTAGAATTTCCTACTACTGTACTTGCAGTCTCAAAAGGTGAAATCACCAAAAGGAAAGAAGATCTCTTTAGGACTAAATATTGTGAGGGAGCACTCGCGACTACCTCTAATGATGCTGAATCTTTTTAAAGTTTTGCTTCAAAAGAATGCTTAAAGATCATGTCTGTTTCATTAGAAGACATTGAAAAGGCTTTAAAAGAGAAACCAAAAATCGACCCTTCGGAAAAGCTCCCTAACGTTTATCATGAATTCCTTTCAGTCTTTTCCAAGGAAGAAGCGGACCGCCTTCCCCCGCACAGGTCAAGTGACCATCAGATAGTATTAAAACCAGGTTCAGAGCCTCCATGGTGCCCCCTCTGTATCATGTTAAAGGAAGAATTAATAGTTTTGAAGAAATACCTCAAAGAAAATTTAGAAAAAGGTTTCATCAGGTCAAGCAGCTCCCCAGCTTCTTCGCCAGTTCTTTTCGTGAAGAAGCCAGGCGGGAGGCTACGATTGTGCGTAGACTATAGAGCACTAAACGACATCACTATAAAGAATTGGTATCCAATTCCTCGTATCAATGAAGCTTTCACCCTCCTTGGTAATTCAAAATTATTTACTAAATTAGATGCAATCTCAGCATTCCATCGGATGCGAATTGCTCCTGGAAACGAATATTTAACTGCTTTTCGTACATGTTATGGACTATATGAGTTTAGAGTTATGCCATTTGGTTTGGCCAACGCACCTAGTTCATTTCAGAAATTTATCTACGACACACTTAAAGGCTATCTTGATGAGTTTTGCACAGCCTATATTGATGACATTTTAATATTCAGTAGTTCGACTCTATGAAGCAGGCTTACAGATTGATTTTAGGAAATACGAGTTTCATAAACAAGCTGTTAAGTTTCTAGGCTTAATTATTTCAACGGAAGGTATTAAGATGGACCCTGCAAAGCTCCAAGTTATCGAAAGCTGGCTGACTCCAAAGAACGTTAAAGAACTTCAGAGATTCATTGACTTTGCAAACTTTTATCGACGATTTATAAATAAGTTTGTATCAATAGTGATGTCTTTGACAGAATTAACAAAAAAAAGATAGCGAATTCTTGTGGGGAGATAAACAGGTAGTAGCATTCAAGACCATTAAAGAAAAATTTAAAGAAAACGTAACCCTTCAACATTTTGATTGGGATAAACCAGCTTGTCTAGAAACTGATGCCTCTGATCGTGGTACTAGTGGAATCCTTCTACAACCCGACTTATCAGGGAATTGTAAACTTTTTGCCCTCTTCTCAAGGAAAAGGAGGCCAACTATGAGATTTATGATAAGGAACTCTTGGCCATTGTCCAAGCATTTGAAGAATGGCGGCCAGAATTAGAAGGTTCCATAGAGCCTGTTGAGGTTGTAACAGATCACTAGGCATTGGAATATTTTATGAGGTCTAGACTATTAAGCCGTCACCAAGCAAGATGGAGCGAGTTCTTATCGAGATTCAATTTTGTAATTTGTTTTAGGCCCGGAAGCCAGAATGGTCCAGCTGACGCGCTATCAAGACCATCTGGTGCACCCGACCCATCGATTAAACGATATCTAGAGTAGCGTTTACTCGAGGCACACAACTTACAACCTGGAATGGAAAACTCTGAATCGATAGATAACAAGCATTTAGACGATACAAAGGACCAAAAAGCCCAATCTGAAATAATAAGAAACACTTCTTTTAATTCCTCTTGCCATTTGTCTTTTATAGAACGTGTTCGTCTAGGTACACCTTATGACAAAGAATTAGTATCGGTAATAAATGCGTTAAACGATAAAGACATCCTCAAGGCGCAAAACTTTACTCTTTCGGAATGTGAATGGAAAGATGGTATATTGCGATCTAGAAATAATATTGTAGTGCCCCAATGTAATTATGACGAAATATTACCTACTGATTTGATTAAATCTTACCACGATTCACAGGCTGCCGGCCACCCAGGAGTGGTGGCTACTCTTTCTTTCCCATACTCCATTCTATCATTTTGGCATTGGTTAGCCGCTGGAATTAATTCCAAAATGCCAGTTTTTAAAAATAACTTCACTGTAGATTTGCTCACTGATAAAACTCGGGTTTTTTTAATGCTTGATTTACGACTTGATGTTTGTTGAAGTCGCCATTTGACTAAATGGATCATTATAGATTGACTGGTATGTATCATACGATGGGTTTTTGATATCTTATCCTTTCCGAATATTATACAAGTTCTACTGTGATTAACGGGCATGCAAGCGGGCCTCTAGAAGAGGATGTTGATTGTACAACGCTGCAGGTCTTGAACACCTCGATTGGAGGGATCGAAAGCCATAATCTTAGTCTATTTTAACTTCAAGAGCAAATATTTCTTTTTATATTCTGTGAAAGACTTCTTGTTATTGTGGTTCAATTTGGTGGAAGAATTTAGCTACTTTACAACAATAAAGAATTGTATTACTCGCTGTATAAGAATGTCGCTAGGCCGAACATTAATGATTTATGATGGATGGATGGCCAGGCAACTTAAATTCAGCCAATCATAAAATAATAGCATTATGATGGGGGGGGAAGTTCATTCTTTTTCTTCTTGCACGTCCCCATTAGATCTTGATGATTCAGTATTCCGTCTGATTTTGTTCCAAGATTTGAAGTATGAGTAGGAGCTAGAAGTGGCTCTGCGACTTCCCCTTGCGGTAGTTGAATCGAAATGCACGTTGTAGACGAGACATTTGTTTTTCAGGCACACACCCGCTCTAGGTCGTAGTGGATGGCGATCGTCGAGGGTGTTTAGACGAGCAGCTAGACGTAGACAATATCCTTCTAATAAAATACGGGCTAGGGGGATACCTTTTGTTAAGAATCGAAGTGCCCCTAAGATCGAGCCAAGATGATGAAAGCTAACAAGTTGATTCATTGAAATTAACAGAAGATGGAAAAAGGGAGATTATTAACAATATCAAGATGGGAGCCTTGAGAAATAGATATTCTCCAAGAGAATCCAGGCCATTGTGAAGGAGTCAGAATCATTTCCTTATTACAAAATGTCCTATATCTACATTCGCTTACATGAAACAAACTAACTATTTTTTAAGGGACTATTTACATGGATCGCTGACTAAGAAAGGAATCTTAACACCTTCTTCTCTACGTAGTACTATATTTGGAGTGGCTCTCCACACTGGTAGTGCTGCCCTAAGGGCCATGTATAATACCTTATCAATTAGCCCACAATGAAATGAAGTGGAGAGGGTTATGGTCCCAGTTACAGACGGACGAAACAGGCCTGGCCACCATACTTCAGCACTATCTGTCGCTACTGGAACAATGCATGCATCTACTGCAGTTATTAATGCTTTGGGGGCAGCTCCTCTTTGACAGATTTTAGTCGCCGCATATGCCGAGCCAAATTTAGCGCCTTTCCGTACCAAGTTGCTACGTGATGTTTGAACGTAAGATGAGGATCAAGGTGTACCCCCAGCCAGCGGATGTGCTCAGCTGGTTCGATTATGTTTCCACTCACAACTATTCCAACCGGTGCTTCTTTCTTTTGTCCAGGGAACTGCACTACCTCCGACTTCTTTTCGTCAAATAGAACGAACGGCATTTTCATGCACCTAACTTACCTAGTTGTCTAATTCCCTTTGTGCTGCGGCTGCTAACTCTGTCACTTTACGTCGGAAGCCAATTATTCCAATATCATTAGCAGAGCTGAACCTTGACATAAAATTGCCGCTCCTCATTGGTTCCATCATATATAGCAGGAATAGTAAAGGAGAAATAGGTGATCCCCGAGGAACCTCACATTTTAACACCTTGGGACACGTCACTACACCATGAAATCGGACTTGAACTCTACGACTCTCAAAAAATGAAGATGTCTATTTGAAGATTGGTTAAGGCCATCCTTGATTTTGAATCCGCTTTATCAATCTTTTATGTAAGACGGCGTCGAAATCCCCTTGTAGATCATGAGTAACTGGTGTTGAAGCCCAACCTTGTATTTTTGCTTCCTCTATATCGTGCACGACACAAGATACGAGATCCGTTGCTGATCGTTTGGGCAGTGCTTTGAATTGCTGCCGACCTACAATAACCCAAATTATAGAAAGGTGGAACATTCTTTTTGCTAGTTACCTTTCTAAACCTTTCCCTAGACAAGAAAGCAAAGAAATTGGTCTCCATTCTTTTATTGAAGATGTATCCCGCCTAGATTTAGGGAGAAAAACAACTTCTGTAAGTTTAGAACAAGTAGGATGGTAGCCTAAATGGATACAGGCACGAAAAATGTGAGTAACTCAAGGTCCTACACTAGTCCAACAGACTGCAAGCAGCTCAACCGAAATTCCATCCGCTCCTGAGCTAGTGTTACCGCTGCTAATCGTGCAAGCCCGCACCTCAAACTCTGCTAAAAAATACGACCATGAAATGAGCTCGTCTACTGATGGTAGACTAGGAGGCAGGTCATCGGATGCTGAGTATCGTCCTAGAATACAGTTACGTAGAATAACCGTCCGTTCTGCCTGATCTGATATGAATCTTCTTTTATGTCGAGGGATGGTGATATTGGCTTATCGGGGGGCCGCCCAACTCATGAGTCTATATACATCACGAGATGATTTCATTTCCTCCACCTTACTTTTCCAGTGTTCTCTTTTTGCCAAGGATACTGTATTTCTAAAATTTTTACTCGTTCAACCCGTTCAAAATCATCTGCCGCCTGTCGATAGTCCAGATGAGCTGATTTGCACTCAGGAGTTCACCAAGGTGCACTTCTCGCACTCCGTCGGTTAGGACGCTTGCCGAGTGCTTTTAAGGCAATTTCTAAAGCCCACAATATCTCATGAGCGAAATTTTCCGTCTCTTTAGAAGTGTTTAAGGGCTTGAGCGAAGGCAGCCATTGTGATACTACTTGAGCAAATTGGAGTGAATTTGCCTTGGAAACTCGAGTTTTTTCATGAGAAGGTACATCTTTCATTATTCCTTTAGGATTTGGCACAAAACCACATATCAGAAGGTGGTCGCTCGTCACACACTCTTCTGTGCCAGCCCATGCCATTGCTTCAGAGATGTTCGTCCATACTAGATCTAGCGTGTTTCCTGCGCGATGCGTAGGTTCATCTACTATGAGACAAGTCAGATTATAATTCTCAGCCCATCTTTGTTTCTGTTCTCCTTGCTCATAAAACCTACTAGCACCAAGTTGCTAGGCCCAATACACTAAGTTGAAATCACCAGTAGCAACAGTTTTGCCAGTTGGCGTCCAATCTAGAAATCGTTGCACAGCACTTTGGTCATGCGGTGCTTTATATACATTTAGGAACATTATTTCATTTACCTCCACCCAACAGTAATCATCGGTAAGGGAGACTGGGTATTTTTGGGCAGAAGTAATTGTTGGTATGTATCTAGGTAGTGTGCACTCAAACAACGTTTGTTCAGAATGTAGAAATATCTTGGTGTTTTTATTCATGTATGTTTCTATCTATATCTAACGTAGATCACCACTTCGTGAGCCACCCAACTTCGCGAGCCACTTATTCAGACCACCCAACTTTTCATCCCTACAACTCAACGAAAAACAGCTCAAATTCATTGAACTAAAATGCAATCCGAAGCTATAGATACATCTTCAGCCTCTGGACAGATTCTTG